>ML326567.1:0-23428 GCA_005239505.1 Nicotiana paniculata | reverse complement strand
AGCACTCCCTAAATACTCAAATTCTCTAGCATCATTCACACATTCTGCCTCCTACCGAATAACGACTAGAATCTCTCGCAGAAACTTGCCAACCATGCCACCGCTAACCTATTCACAGGAGATAACCCACTTGTGGAAATCACCCGCGGACACCTTCTAACGATGCTAAAATGCACGCTCTTTGCGACTTCAATACCCCATCCTACGCCCTGCTTCATTTACCAATTTTACTGTCCGTCCGCTCCTCATGGACATCCATTAAATGTGCGACAATATCTTAAAATTCCAAATTATGCTGTCGCTCCCCCACTTTACGACTGCTCGACTTCCACTTCTTACACCTGGCCTCCTAGAAATGGAACCACCACCTAGCCTCACTTCAGGATCATTCTCTGTAGCTCTCAAACCAGCAGATCACCACGACTTCAAGCTCTCCGAAGGTCATCTTTCTCTATCTACCTTCATTATCAAACACTTATCCGGTACTGAACCACCGCACCTCACGGTCTCTGCCAACCACATTCTTCAATACTCCTTCTCAATACTCTGACCCCACACAACCAAAGAAACCATATCACCGACAAACTTAACACATTCCATTCGATCAATGACGGCAACTTCACATCACAGGTGCATATCCCACCTCACTTGAAGACACCAAGTCTTACTACTTTATCAACCCCAACCAGACCATTCAATAATACAAATGCCTTTCCTCTTCAAGAACTAAAATACCTAAATCCCGAAATCACACTCTGAGAAGACCTCCTTTCAAACCATTCATCACCCCTAACATACAGGCAAGCATTCTACCATATCGACATCACGCGATAACCAATCGCAAGCCTCGTCACTACTTGAGCATAGCCTTAAGGATCTCAGAAACACAACTACTGAGCTGAAACAACATATTATTCTTTTGCAGGGCCATAACAACAGCCCCAACCAATTACACATGGAAACATCTCGAATTACATCCGTAGCACCATTTAAATTCCTCAAATTTCCTGATTCATAGTGAGCGCGTCGCGACGCGTAAGCTTGAGTAGGAATGAACATAGTCATAAGCCACAAAGGAATCAAATCGCACGATGAGAAAATCAAGAAGGGAAGTACTCCTAACAGCCCTGTAGCCTCTCAAAGATAAGTACAAACGTCTCTGTACCGATCCGCAAGACTCTACTAGACTTGCTCATGACTCGTGAAACCTACGGGAACCTAGGGCTCTAATACCATGTTGTCACGACCCAAAATCCCTAAGGTCGTGATGGCGCCGGACATCATTGTCAGGAAAGCCAATCATTAATTAATTGAAATAAATTTCCGGTTTTAACATTTATGAAAAACGTTTCCTTCCACTTTATTACATATTAACCAAATAAAATCTATTAAGTAAAATAATGGTTTGAATATTACACTTTAGCAAATATATCCCAACACGTCCAAGAACCCGGTGTCATAAGTACCTGAGCAATTTCTAAGAATTTATACAATCATCACAAAGCCTGTCCGAAATACAAATTGGACAAGGAAATTTAAAATAAAATAAGTATAGTACGAGGGAGATTCTGTCAGCTGCAGATCCCCTCCGGATGATGCAGCTCGCCTAAGTCCCCGAATCCTCCACCTTGCTATGAAATTACCTGTGCAATAAAATGCACAGCAAGTGTAGCATGAGTACAAAAACAACGTGTACTCAGTAAGTCGCCCGCCTAACCTCAGAGAGGTAGTGACGAGGGGTCAAATTAGACACTTGCTAAAGGTCAATTTAGAATATTTAAGTGCGACACTAAGCATGATTATCATAGAGAATTTATTAAAATCAGGAATAAATATTATCAACTCCGTTCACGTTTAACACTTTATATCTTTGTCATATTAATAACAATTAATCAACATGGGTGATTTAATCAAATAACAATTAATCGACGGGAAGGAACAACTTCTTGCAAAATCTTTTTAATACCTTTAAATCTCTGTCATTTCAATTGACAACTTAATATTCAGGCCAGTAATCAGGCAAAAATCATAGCAATTACGCAGTAAATATCATGCGCAAGCGATGCCGAGGTTCGAACGGCGCGGACCAACAATAATAAACTGTGCATNAAGAAAGCAGTTTTTCTCAGGAAAGTGGTAAAATTCTTCTTAAAGGAACATGTAATACAACTTTTAAATCTTTTTTTTGAAACTCATTTGCCAAGTTTAATGATATTCCATAATATAACCCTACCAGGTATACAATTATCCACGGGGGAATCAATTCTCTTTCTAGATGATTAAGAAAATGAACTCTAGTCTTCTTCAGATATTCAATTACGATTTCGATTATATTAGCAGTTTAATATTACAGGCATATTTACAGGTACAACACGTAAGGCATGCTAGTGGGTCCTAGACTACCCGGACATGGCATAATAGTAGCTACGCACGGACTCCCGTCACCTCGTGCGTACGTAGACCCCGAAGATATTAACACATACTTAATTAATTCACCTAGGGGACAATTCCCCCTCACAAAGTTAGAAAGGAGACTTACCTCGCTCCGAAATTCCATAACCGGCTTCCAAGCCCTTCTGACGACTCCGGCGGATGCACAACGCCCCAAAACTATCCAAATAACGGCAAACCAATGAAAATATACTCTAATATTTGCAAAAATTCCAAATTATATAATTTCCCAACCCCGCTTAGTGAAATGACCAAAATGCCTTCAGGCCCACGTGCCCGGAATTCGAAATTTCTCGAAGATATATTCCACCCATAGCCTTACTAACTCAAATATACGGTTTACTCCAAATTCCATGATCAAATTCGTGGCTAAAAATCCAAATTACCATTTTCTAGGTTTCTTTAAGATTTCCCAATTTCCTACCAATTTCCATGTCTAATCCATGCATATAATCTTGTATTTAACTTAGAAACATGAAGGAGTTACTTACCTTGACATTTCATGAAGAAATACTCTCTTTGAAGCCTCCCAAGATCGACCAAATCAAAGAAGAAACGAAGAAATGACCACAAATTCTCGGTTTTAAAACATTCTGCCCAGGCCATTTTTCGCACCTGCGATCAAACTCTTGCACCTGCGATTCCGCAGGTGTGATCAAACCTCTGCACCTGCGGCTTTCCTCAACTCAAGCCAAACTCGCACCTGCGCCCCATAACCCGCATATGCGACCTCGCAGGTGCGAAAATACCATTGCACCTGCGCTCCTAGCCGGACCATCAATCGTTCGCACCTGTGGTTCCATAGCCGCACCTGCGGCCAAATCCACGCAGGTGCGGTCACACCAGATGACATCAAATTCCAGCCTTCACCAAACTCTCAACTTGTCCGTTAACCACCCAGAATCCACCCGAGGCCCCCGGGACCTCGTCCAATTATACTAACCTGTTCCAAAACATAATGCGGACTTGCTCGAGGCCTTAAATCACATCAAACAACATCAAAACCACGGATCGCACCCAGATTCCAACTTTATGAACTTAGAAATTTCCAACTTCTACATCCGATGCCGAAACATATCAAATCACGTCCGATTGACCCTAAATTTTGCACACAAGTCATATTCAACATTACAGACCTGCTCCAACTTCCGGAATCACATTTCGACCTTGATATCAAAACTTCCACTTCCGGTCGGATTTCTAAAAAACCTTCAAATTTCTATCTTTAGCCAAATGACTTCAAAATGACCTACAGACATCCAAATTCACTTTCGATCGCGCTACCAACTCCAGAATCACCATACGAAGCTATTCCCAGACTCGGAATCCATAACTGACATCCACATCACTAAAATGCGCTTCGAGCCAAACTTAGGAAATTTCTTCAAAAATGCTGACTTCCACAATATGCATCGAAACGCTCCCAGGTTATCCAAAACTCGATCCGGACATACGCCCAAGTTTGAAATCATCATAGGAACCTGCAGGAACCTTCAAATCCTGATTCGGAGGTCGTTTACTCAAAATTCCAATCTTAGTTGATTCTTCCAACTTAAGGCTTCTGAAATGGGAATTTTCTTTCCAAATCAACTCTAAACTTTTCGAAATTCAATTCCGACCACACCTAAAAGTCATAATACTTGAAATGGAGCTGCTCAAGACTTCAAACTGCTGAACGACGCACTAGAGCTCAAAATGACCGGTCGGGTCGTTACATCTTGAATCTTCTTACCTTGGTTGGTTCTCAAATCTTTCGTTGGTCAAAAGTCCCTTTAAAAATGTATATTTGGTGTATTTATACCCTGTAGGAACGTGACCGGATAAAACTACCCTTTCCTAGCCAAAACAAGAACTAACTCTGACAAAATTGTACACCCGCATCGCGCCATGCGGCGCGCTCGTGAGGATATTCAGAGAGCATGAAAAACGCTTGTCAGACCCAATTTACACTGCCGCGCCGCGCCTCACGGCGCCCCATGTGGTGCGGCTGTGGCTTTTTCCCAAAGTAAAATGTTTCATCAACTTTTTGACATCCAGACTTATCCCTCGACCCCCAATCATGATCCCGACTTAATTTCTTGGGCTTCTACTCAGACTTCAAAGCTCTAACTTGTTCGATTTAGATCCAAATTACCATAATAGGTCTGGATTATTTCCCGCAAGGCATAAACCACGTAATAAACGTAATTCACTATCATTTAAGCTCAAACACACGTAAAATGATGTAATTAGAGTGAAATACTACAACTAAAATACGGGTTTCTAGCCTACCATCAACACCCCACACTTAGACTAGTGCTCATCCTTGAACAATCAAGCTAACTTCACATAAGGATGACCTCTTCATTTTAGACATGTAATTTCTTACCATCCCCGTGATTTTACTCATTTTAGCATTTAAATATTTAGTTTAGGTCTAATACCGTTATTTTAACTAGTTTTGACCTTTTTACTTTATTTTGTCACAAAAAATAAAAATCACAAAAATATTTTGTTTTATTTAGCTAATTGATAGTTTATCTAGTTATTTAGTTTATCTACCTTTCATAAAAGTCGAAAAATACAAAAAAATATAGTTTCACTTTGTTTTCAAAAATATTAGTATTTTGATAGGAATATTATTTTTGTGATGATTTTATCCTAATCCTAATTTTATTTTTAGTATGATATTTGAAAAATACCAAAAATAGTTTCATATTTTACAAATAATTTAGTCTAATTAATTAGATTGATTTTAACATTATGTAGTATACTTACCTTATATTAAAAAGGATTTAGTTAAAGTTTAGATATTTTTTAGCCCAATTTTAAGGCCCAAAACTGAAGCCCATCTATCTTCAACCTTAAGACCTAACCCTAATTCCCTGTATATAAAGTGGACCTAAAGACCTAGGACCAAATTTAGTTCCCTAACCTAGCAGCTCCATCAGAGAGACCTCATCTTGAATAAGAAACTTCAGCCGCCTCTCACCATAGCCTCACCCCAAAATCCCTTCATCCAATCAGCCACTCACCTTACACCGTCACCTCCATCGCCGAACCTGCACAAAGAAGAAAACAAAGAGTGAAAGTCGGCATAATTTCCGATCCGGTCAGCGACAAGCATCAGGATTTTCTCAAAGTTTCTTTGCAGACACCGGCATTGCTCTCCATGAGGTAAAATAATAAACTCGATTTTTAATTATCTTAGTGATTCTGATTTGTGTGTTTTAATATTGCATGGAATTCTGGTTGATTTGAGTCTGCCTAATTGTGTGCATATGTTGTTTATTTCTTGATTTGGTGTATTGAGTATTTACTGATGATTGACTTCTTAAAAAAATATGCTAGGTGATCGTGGGATTGAGGTAAAACATAAGTCGTTAGTGTTTTTATATCTTGTTTATGTAGATCTATTTATTTTGAATTCGCTAGGCACATGCTAGGCCCGTTAATATCATATAGTGTCCCTCATTTTGATAGTCCATAAATAATTTTGTAGTATTCATAAATGCATTAGTATGCTTTAGGCGCGATTAATAATAAATCATCGTGACTATGGGTACGATTCCCGTGGCATAGTCATGATTATGTAATCTACATTCGGGTGTGGCAACTCATGCCCCCGACCACAACTCCAAACAATAATAAAATTAACACATTGAAAATCGCAGGTGCATTTCACGTGGCGCGATGTGTAATAAAACAAACGATTGCGCGACATCGCGACTTGTTTCAAGATAATCCATAAATATTATAAGCGGCTAAAAGGTAAAAAGGTTAAAATGCATAATAGGTTCAGAATATGTAAATAATCAGATAATTAGGCCAAATATCAATGGTTAAGCGACCGTGCTAGAACCACGTAATTTGGGAGTGCCTAACACCTTCTCCCGGGTTAACAGAATTCCTTACTTGGATTTCTGGTTCGCAAACATTTTTGAAACAGAGTCAAAAATTTCCTCGATTTGGGATATTAAAATAAATGGTGTCCCGGAACACCGTAAAAAATTCGGGTGGCGACTCTGAATAAACAAAAATAATCCCAAATTCGATTATGTCACTTCAATTGGAAAAACTCCCCTAATCCCCCTTGGCGGGAAAAAAGGAGGTGTGCTAGCTCTGGCGACTCTGCTGGGGATTGACAACCCAGAATCTCTGGTTCAGGGTTCAAGAATTCGATCTTAGAATAACGGTTATATTTTCTTTATTATCTGATTTTTTACGCTTGAACCTAATGTACTAAATGCCGCTTTTTATCGCTTTGATATTATTGGGACTGTATATAAACTGGTCCGAAACCCTCTTCTCTCTGAGTCTTCTCAATCATCTGGGAAGTGTGCACTTCGTGTGATNACACCCCAGGGTTCAAACTTAGAATGACATAGCCTCATGCCGAATCCCTAGTAGGAACGTTTGTTTGCATCATGTGCATTTGACTTTGGGGACTCAACACAGGGGCTGGGTCCGTCTAGGACAGGTGTACAATTTAAAAGACCATCCTGATGCATCTTACGTGCTACTTGCGTATCTTTTTTTTTCCGGCTTGCATGTTGACTGGCTTCTAGAATGGGAAAGAAAAAAGAAGAAGAAAAAATCGAAAAAAAATCAAGAGTGGGAGATAGATGTTTGAAATCTGAAACTCTGCCAAAATGTTTCAAAAAAAATACAATAAGTGAGTGTTTTCAAAGGTCATGTTTCCTCTGTTCCGTCAAAACTGGTAGAACTATGCGGGTCTGATTCTCACCGGATGTGAGATACGTAGGCAAACCTCATCGGTTTCGGCCCCCAATTTTCAAAATCCAAAAATAATTTCCTTTACTTCCTTCTTTATAAAAGTCTTTCGTTGAAAATATTTTGCTTTAATTCTTTCTTTAGGAGTCTTTTCTTAGGAAATTCCAAACAAATAAAAGATTAAAAATAAAATGTTTTAGAACCCAAAAATATTTTCTTTGTAGAAGTCTTCCATTCGAAAAAAGAAGACAAATCAAATCAAAATCCCAACAAATATTTTCTACCTTTTTATATTCCACGATTTTAAAAAAAAAAATTCCAAAAGTATTTCTTTACTTGCTTCTGTAGAAAGTCTTTCTTTTAGGCTCCAATTTCTAAAAAATACAAAAATATTTTCTTTTAATTTCTTCTAAAAATCCAAAAAATTTTTTTTTTTCATTATTCTTTAGAATTTTTTTTTCTTTCGAAAATTGAAAAAGAAAATTCAAGATTCAAAAAATATTTTCTTTAGAAGTCTTTCATTCATAATTTTAACATAAAAATTCAAAAAAACCAAAAATATTTTTCTTTCTTCGTTAAAAGTCTTTCTTTAAAATTTCACTGAAAAAAAAGAATGAAAAAAATGAAAATCGAAATCAAAAAAATATTTTTCTTTCTTCTTTATATGTCTTTCTTTCGAAAATTAAAAACGAAAAAAATTAAAAATTAAAAAAAAAAAAGAGTTAGTTTATGTCCCTTATGCCTGATCTTCCTGAACTACGCAAGATCTGATTCTTGAGGCGTCATGATATGTAGGCAACCCACATCAAGTTCGATCGAATGATTTCAAAGAGAAAAAAAGAAGGGTAAAAAAAAGAAGAAGAATGATAATAATAAGGACCGACTGATTCCATTCTAATGTGTCTTTTATTTTGAATTGTAAAGAAAGTTTGAGGTGGTCGGTTTGTGGTAAGCTGACAACACAAAATCCAAGGGGAAAATGAAAACTGACATCGAAGCTGTTTCGAGCAGTCGTGAGACTCAGGGTCAAAGGGTTCAACAAGAGTCTACTGTGGTTGAGTAAAATAGAGTACTGAAACAGAAAATGACTGAAATGTGTCAAGCATGGGCCAATGGCCAAGGACCTCCCTTCTCTGTTTAGGGTTTCCTAGAATTAACACCCATGTCGACAACTACCATTCCAGTCTCATTTTCTGATCAATCATGTCCACCCGGGTTCAGTCTTTATCCCAACTGTACGACTATAGCTGAAACTTCTATTGCGGGCTCCCAAAGTGTGCCATTGACAACCAATCAGACAATCGCTGCTGTTATGCCTGTCTTCACTATCCCACAACCAACAATAGTACAGAGGAAGACTCATGAGTCAAAACTTGCTACCCAACAAGAACAGTACCACTCTCCTGAGTACTATTCGTACCTATTCGATCTTCCTGCAAAAATTGAGAAGCCTGCCCAAAAGATGGCACAGGAAGAAATGACTCAAAGACTGAAAATCTTAGAACAATAGTTGAAAAATATGCAATGGTTGGCAGATCAGAAGAGTATTGCCTTCAAGGATCTATGTATGTTCCCCGATGTTCATTTGCCACTTGGTTTCAAGACTCCCAAATTTGAAAAGTATGATGGACATGGAGACCCCATAGCCCACCTGAAAAGGTATTGCAATCAACTAAGAGGTGCGGGAGGAAAGGAAGAATTACTGATGGCTTATTTTAGGGAAAGCCTTACGAGGGTAGCCTCTGAATGGTTTACTGATCAAGACACATCTCGATGGTATGTCTGGGATGACATGGCTCAGGCCTTTGTCAAACAGTTCTAATAAAACATCGACATTGCCCCGGACCGCAATTCCCTTTCAAACCTGAAGAAGAAACCAACTGAAAGTTTCAGGGAATATGACATTAAATGGAGAGAACAAGTGACTAGAGTTAAGCCGCCCATGGATGACCACGAGCTAATCACTGTCTTCCTTCAGGCTCAAGAGCCAGATTATTTTCAAAACATGATGTCCGCAGTTGGCAAATCCTTCTCGGAAGCAATCAAAATGGGAGAAATGGTAGAGAATGGCCTTAAGACAGGCAGAATTATAAGTCAAGCAACTCTTAAAGTTGCAACTTAGGCTGTTCAAATTGAATCAGGTAATTTCAGCGACATGAACGAGAAGGATGAAGAAACCATGATGACATCAGGGTCGAGAAGAGGTCCTAGGAGAACATCTCAAAAGTATGACCAAGATCGTCTGATTTCCGATGATTCCCCTGAGCACTACTATCCACCTCAGAACCCACAATACTCTTTTGTTCCACCTGAGTATGTTGTCCAACCACCAAGACACTCCAGAAGGCGAGCACCAACATCGCAAAGTCTCCGTCAGTCTCCACCAAATTTTCAAGTGCCCTATAACCCGCATCCAAGCAAGGGGGTATAGAGGGGAACAAAGGTTGAAAGATAATTTTACACAAATAGGAGAGTCTTATGCAAGCTTGTTTGAGAAATTAAAGCATTATGACATGATTGCACATGTTCCTCCAAATCATGTGGACCCACGTGCAATAAGCTTTGACCCTTCTAAAAGGTGTGAATAATATTCCAATGCCCAGGGGCACGATGTTGAAAGCTGTCGGGATTTGAAAAGAGAAATACAAAGGATTATCCAGGAAAATCTTACTGTGATCACAGACAGTGACGCCCAGAATATCACGCAGAATCATTTACCTGCATATGATGATGCACACTTTTTGGGGATGATGCGTGGTGACAGGGACTATGATAATCCTCTCGGGAACTTGCTGACTGAAGTTAATGATTTTGAAATTGGAGAAAGCTCTGCTGATTGTGATGAGCAAATTTGTGGCTAAATGTCAAGCTTAGCAATTGAAAAGTCATTCCCTCCTTACTAGGAAGGAATAATGGTAGCTTGTTTTGATATTTTTTCTATTATTTGGTTTATTTCTGATCCAAATTTATTTGTTTTATTGAGTCAAACCCTTCTATCCCTCTTTTATGTTTGTGTGAGTCTTGTCTATTTGTTTTATTGCTATTTTCATTATCCGGGTTTATCTAGGGTTGTAACTCGGATTTTAGGTTGTTTGTCTTGTTGTTAAGCCCTTCCATCCTTTACTCAATGAAATACAATTTGTCCTTTTATGTCATTCCATGCTTAGTTCCTTTCTCGCTAGTTTTAGTGATGTGACATGCATGCAAAAATTTTGGCCAGATCTTAAAAGCCTGATTTAGTCTTGAATGAGATAAGTGAGAAAGAGACACTTTTGAGGATGAATAAAGATTTGAGATACTTTGGAACTAAGGTTGAGTAAATTTCACCTTCAAATCATTGTGAAGATCGGGATTGAGGATGTTTAATCAATTGAAGCTTGGTCGAAAGTTTGGCATTAATGGATGGAAAGCGTCTTTCGACCACGACACACCAAGAAGATAGACATGTTCATCAATGCTGTGATCACGAAAGGATCATATGTTTGGCTTTCTCGAGGCTGGGAGGCTTTTTTTCTGCTATCCAAACACTTTATACCCCTCTCTACCCCTTTTGAGCCTGTGTTATTTTCTTTGACCACCCTTTTTTGGAATCAAGTTTAGAGTCAAAAGTTCAAAAAAAAAAAATGAAAAGAAAAGTCCATGCCCCAAGAGTACAAACTAGGGCAACTCTTAAAAAGTTTAAATGAAAAAAAAAGAGAAGGAAAGAACAGTCAAAGTCCATGCCCTCAGAAAATAAAAGTTGGGGAAACTTGTTTTGAAAAAAAAAAGAGAGAAAAAAAAAAGAAAAAAGAGAAAAAAGAAAAAAGAAAAAATAAAAGAAACAGAAAGAAAGATGAAAAAATAGTTAGTTCAGATGTTTGAACTATGTTAGACCCAATTCCGTAAAAAAAAAAAATATACGTAGGCAGCCTTACACGGTTCGGTCCAACCAAATAAGAATTCAAAAACAAAATCCAGAAAAAATCCCCAGTACCTAAAACTGGGGCAGAAATTTTATTCCGCTTTTGAAGAGTCGATTTCAAGAGTTGTAAGTGTACAACCCATCATATTGAGTCTACTTTGAACCTTCATGCCGACCCTTTTTTTCCAACCCTATCCAAAAATCTTCCAAATAAAGACCTCCCGATATGCCTTCAAGAATGCCAAGAGAAGCATGCAATGAGCAACGATTGTCACGCGACATAGAACACTGTCAGTTGCTCACACAAGAAAGCAAAAGAAAAAGAAAAATAAATAAGAAAAATGAGAGAGTCTTACTAGTGAAAACCCTCGTGGGCCCTGTAAGGCGACGGTAAGTAGAGATAAATAAATGAGAGAGTCTTGTTGGTGAAAACCCCTCGTGGCACCGCTAGTCGAAAGTGAGTCGTGAAGCTGATGCAAAGGATTGGCACGAACAAGCCCAACTTCAAGGTTACAAGAATGGTAAAAGGAAAGATTAGATCAGTTTCATAGATCGGCCATTAAGTCCAAAATGCATGTCATGATCATTAAGGCTAGTTACCATAAAAAAAGAAAGAAAAAGCTCTCTTCCTTCTGTCCTTCCGACAGGGGCATTGCTTGTTAATACTTGCTTCTTTCAATCGTTGTGTCCTTCACTCTAAGTCAGTCCTTGTCAAAACAAGCAAGAAAAGATTTCAAAATCTGCTACCAGCTTTTCAGTTGCACAAAGTAAATTTGGCCAGCACACTCAGTCGTTCCAGTCAACATGCATTGAGGATTCATGCAGAGACTTCCCCCCAAAATACCCTTGTCAGCCTACTGGGCGCAAGCAAAGATAATTGGTGATTTCCTCTGACAGTCAAATTGCCCCAAAAGGCAATAAGCCATTCAAGATATCAGAAAAGGTTGCCTAAGCAAAGATCTCCTGTTGGGATAAGTCTGACGAGCCACAAATACGAATGGTTTTGGGTGTGAAACAATTAGGGTTGATGCAGAGCAAAAAGGTCTTTTGAAACCGACTCATATTGATTGAGCAAAAGCCAAGCTGCCCAGGACTCAAGGCCACACACCGACCACCACTTTTAAAACTGACAAAATTTTCTTTGTTTGAAATAGGGACAAAACAGTGCAAGGAAGTTGGTTCAAAAACAAAAAAAAAAAAAAAAAAGAAAAGAAAGAAAAAAGAAGAAGAAGAGAAGAGCCGACAAAAGGGAAGTTTCTCAAATCTTTGCTTTTATTTGTCTTGCTAGTATGCATAAAATGTTTCCATTGCTCTTCACATTTTTCCTCCTAGGATAAAAAGTCCTAGTCTGATGGATTTTCTCCTAATAAAAATCTTAGTCTGATGAATTTTTCTCCTAAGATAGGAAACCTAGTCTGATGAACTTTCTCCTAAGATCGAAATCTTAGTCTGATGAATCTTTCTCCTAAGATAACAAACCAAAAAAAAGAGGACCTAGTCTGATGAAATTTCTCCTAGGATCAAAATCTTAGTCTGATGAGTTTTTCTCCTAAGATAGGAAACCTACTTTGATGAAATTTCTCCTAGGATCAAAATCTTAGTCTGATGAATTTTTCTCCTAAGATAGGAAACCTAGTCTGATGAATTTTCTCCTAGGATAGAAATCTTAGTCTGATGAATCTTTCTCCTAAGATAACAAAAAAAAGGACCTAGTCTGAGGAAATTTCTCCTAGGATCATCTTAGTCTGATGAATTTTTCTCCTAAGATAGAAAACCTAGTCTGATGAAATTTCTCCTAGGATCAAAATCTTAGTCTGATGAATTTTTCTCCTAAGATAGGAAACCTAGTCTGATGAATTTTATCCTAGGATAGAAATCTTAGTCTGAAGAATCTTTCTCCTAAGATACCAAAAAAAAAGACCTAGTTTGATGAATTTTCTCCTAGGATAGAAATTTTAGTATGATGAATCTTTCTCCTAAGATAACCAAAAAAAAGAAAAAGAATATGTAACGACCGACCGGTCATTTTGAACTTTAGCGCGTCGTTCAACGATTTGAATTCGTGAGCAGCTCCATTTAAGGTATTATGACTTGTAGGTGTGGTCGGAATTGAATTTCGGGAAGTTTAGAGTTGATTTGGAAAGAAAATTCTCATTTCAGAAGCCTTAAGTTGGAAAAATGGACTAAGATTGGAAATTTGAGTAAACGACCTCAAAACCAGGATTTGAAGGTTCCTGCAAGTTCGTATGATGATTTCGGACTTGGGCGTATGTCCGGATCGGGTTTTGGATAACCCGGGAGCGTTTCAGCGTATATTATGGAAGATAGCATTTTAGAAGAATTTCATAAATTTGGGCTGTAAGGCATTTAAGAGTTATTGATGTCCGTTTGGGCTTCTAAGTCTGGGAATAGCTTCGTATGCTGATTCTGGAGTTGGGAGCGCCATCAGAAGTGAATTCGGATGTCCGGAGGTCATTTTGAAGTCATTTGGCTAAAGATAGAAATTTGAAGGTTTTTGAGAAATCCGACCGGAAGTGGAAATTTTGATATCAGGGTAGGAATGCAATTTCGAAAATTGGATCAGGTCCGTAATGTCGAATATGACTTGTGTGCAAAATTTGAGGTCAATCGGACATGATTTGATAGGTTTCGGCATCAGATGTAGAAGTTGGAATTTTTAAGTTCATAAAATCTAAATTTTAGTACGATTCATGATTTCGGCGTTGTTTGATGTGATTTCTAGGTTCGATTAAGTTCGAATGGGGCATTGGGACTGGTTGGTAGTTTTGGTTGAGGTCCCGGGGGCTTTGAGCGTGTTTCGGATGCTCAACGGGTCGATTCTTGCGTTGAGAGGATTGCTGGTTTTTCTGGTGTGAGTGCAGAAGGTTTTTACTCTATGGAGATCGCGTGAGTGGGTATGCGATCGCATAGAAGGATTTGGAGGCTGCTGGGATTTTTCCTGTGCAATCGCATAGAGGAAGATTTGGAGGCCCTGTGAATTTGCTTATGCGATAGCGGGGAGTTGATTGCGATCGCATAGAAGGATTTGTGAAGGCCGCTGGGTTGCCTATGCGATCTCAGGGTCATGTATGCGATCGCACAGAGGAAATTTTGGGGGCTCTTGAGATTGGCTTATGCGATCGCGTGAAAGGGAGTGCGATCACATAGAAGGGGTCGTCTAGGCAGAATGTTTATAATCGTGATTTTTGGCCATTTCCTCACTATTTTCATCTTGGCATGGCGATTTTGGGAGGCTTCAAAGGGGGATTTTCATCATGCATTACAAGGTAAGTAAATTCCTCCCGTTTTTAAGTTAAATGCAAGATTATATGCATGAATTAGACATGGAAATTAGTAGGAAAATTGGGATTTTGGAGAAAAGACCTAAAAATTTGTATTTTGGATTTCTACCACGAATTTGAGCATGGAATTTAGAGTAAATTGTATATTTGAACTAGTAAAGCTATGAGTAGAATTTATCTTCGAGAAATTTCAGATTTCGGGCACGTGGGCCCGAGGGCATTATGGTCATTTCACCGAGCGGAGTTGGGAAAGTATATAATTTGAATTTGTTGCGAGTATTAGGATGAATTTTCATTGCTTTGCCCGTTATTTGGTAGTTTTGGGGCGTTGTGCATCCATGGAAGTCGCCGGAATGGCTTGGAAGCCGGTTGTGGGACTTCAGAGCGAGGTAAGTCTCCTTTCTAACTTTGTGAGGGGGAATTGTCCCCCTAGGTGAACTAATTTAGTATGTGTTACTATCGCGGGGGGCTACGTACGCACGAGGTGACGGGAGTCCGTGCGTAGCTACTATTATTCCATGTACGGGTAGTCTAGGACCCACTAGCATGCCTTACCTGTTGTACCTGTGATCCTGCTGTAATATTAGACTGTTAATATAATCGAAATTGTAATTTAATATCTAAAGAAGACTAGAGTTCATTTTCCTAATCAGCTGGAAAGAGAATTGTTTTCCTCCGTGGATAATCGCACACCTGATAAGGTGATGTTATTGAATATTATTAAACTTGACAAATGAATTTCGAGAAAGGATTTAAATGCAATTTTGTGGTTTTCAAAAGAGAAAATCTGTGCATTTTTATTGCACAGGTACTTTCGTAGTGACATGGCTGGTTTGGAGACTTAGACGAGCTGCACCATCCGGAGGTGATTCGCAGCTGACAGAGTCTCCCTCATACTGTATTTATTTTTATTTTAAATTTCCTTATCCAATTTTTATTTCGGTTGGGCTTTGTGATGATTGTATAAATTCTTAGAAAATGGTCATGTACTTGTGACACCGGGTTCTGGGATGTGTTGGGATATATTTGCTAAAGTGTAACATTCAAACCATTATTTTACTTAACCGATTTTATTTAGTTAACATGTAAATCAAGTGAAAGGAAATGCTTTTTCATAACTGTTAGAATAGGAAATTATGTCAAATAATTAATGATTGGCTTGCCTAACAATGATATCCGGCGCCATCGCGACCTTATGTATTTTGGGTCGTGACAGAATAAATACATAGTCTGATGAATTTTCTCCTAGGATAGAAATCTTAGTCCGATGAATCTTTCTCCTAAGATAGAAGACCTAGTCTGATTAAATTTCTCCTAGGATAAAAATCTTAGTCTGATGAATCTTTCTCCTAAGATAATAAAAACCCTAGTCTGATGAATCTTTCTCCTAAGATAATAAAAACCCTAGTCTGATGAATCTTTCTCCTAGGATAAATGTCTTAGTCTGATGAATATTTATCCTAAGATAAAGAAAACTTAGTCCGATGAATCTTTCTCCTAGGATAAACGTCTTAGTCTGATGAATCTTTCTCCTAAAATACAAAAAAAAACCCTAGTCTGATGAACTTTCTCCTTGGATAGATGTAACGATCCGACCGATTGTTTTGAGCTCTAGCGCGTCATTCAGCGGTTTGAAGTCGTGAGCAGCTCCATTTCAGGTATTATGACTCGTGCGTTTGGTCGGAAATTAAAATTCGTGAAGTTTAGAGTCAAATTGGAAAGAAAATTGTCATTTCAGAAGCCTTAAGTTGGAGAAATGGACTAAGATTGGAATTCTGAGTAAACGACCACTGAATCAGGATTTGAAGGTTCCTGCAGGTTCGAATGATAATTTTGGCCTTGGGTGTATGTCCGGATCGGGTTTTGGATAACCCGGGAGCATTTCGGCGTATATTGTGGAAGTCAACATTTTGAAGAAAATTTCCCAAGTTTGGCTTGAAGTGCATTTCAGTGATATTGATGTCCGTTTGGGATCCCAAGCCTGGGAATAGCTCCGTATGGTGATTCTGAAGTTGGGAGCGCGATCGGAAGTGAATTCGGATGTCCGTAGGTTATTTTGAAGTCATTTGGCTAAAGATGGAAATTTAAAGGTTTTTGAGATATCCGATCGAAAGTGGAAATTTTGATATCAGGGTCGGAATGCGATTTCAGAAGTTGGAGCAGGTCCGTAATGTCGAATATGACTTGTGTGCAAAATTTGATGTCAATTGGACGTGATTTGATGGGGTTCGGCATCGAATGTGGAAGTTTGAAATTTCAATTTCATAAGGTTTGAATTTTAGAGCGATTCGTGGTTTCGGCGTTGTTTGATGTGATCTGAGGTCTCGAGCAAGTCCGCACTATGTTTTGGAACAGGTTGGTGTGATTGGACAGGGGTCCCGGGGGCCTCGGGTGGATTCCGGGTGGTTAACGGACAAGGTTTGGAGTTTGAAGAACGTTGAGGTTGTTGTCATCTGGTGTGACCGCACCTGCGAGGCTTGGGCTGCAGGTGCGACTTTGGTGCCGCAGGTGCGCTTTGGTGCCGCAGGTGTGAAAGTTTGCTGGTTTGGCAGGGAGCGCAGGTGAGAGGGAGTTTCCGCACCTGGGAAGCCGCAGATGCGGACAATGAGCGCAGGTGGGAAGTCTGGCTTGAGCTGAGGAAAACCGCAGGTGCGGAAGTTTGGGCGCACCTGCGGAATCGCAGGTGCGAAAAATGGTCTGGGCAGAATGTTTTATAACCGTAATTTTTGGCTATTTCCTCACTATTTCATCTTGGCACGGGAGATTTAGGGAGGCTTCAAAGGAGGATTTTCTTCATGAAATGTTAGGTAAGTAATTCCTTCATGTTTCTAAGTTAAATACAAGGTTATTAAATGGAATTATACATGAGAATTTGTAGGAAAATTGGAAAATCTTGAAGAAAACCTAGAAATTTGGATTTGGATTTTAACCACGATGTTGAGCATGGAATTTAGAGTAAATTGTATATTTGAACTAGTAAAGTTATGGGTAGAATATATCTTCCAGAAATTTCAGATTCCGGGCACGTGGGCCCGAGGGCATTTTGGTCAATTCGCTGATCGGGGTTGGAAAATTATATAATTTGGAATTGTTGCAAATATTAGAATATATTCATTGGTGTGTCGTTGTTTGGATAGTATTGGGGCATTGTGCATCCATTGGAGTCGTCAGGAGGGCTTGAAAGCCGATTATGGAATTTCGGAGCGAGGTAAGTCTCCTTTCTAACTTTGTGAGGGGGAATGTCCCTCTAGGTGAACTAATTAAGTATGTGCTACTATCTGCGGGGGCTACGTACGCACGAGGTGATGGGAGTCCGTGCGTAGCTACTATTATGTCATGTCCGGGTAGCCTAGGACCCACTAGCATGCCTTACCTGTTGTACCTGTGATCTTGCCTGTAATATTAGATTGCTAATATAATCGAAATCGTAATTGAATATCTATAGAAGACTAGAGTTCACTTTCTTAATCATCTAGAAAGAGAATTGATTTCCTCCCTAGGCAATTGTATTTTGGATAAGGTTATATTATTAAATATTATAAAACTTGGCAAATGAATTTCGAGAAAGGATTTAAATACTATTTTGTGATTTTTAAAAGAGAAATCTGTCATTTACTTGAGTATTTGTTTTCCCGACGTAGTCGAGGTGGACTGTTGATTGTGCATGACTGCATGTGACCGCTTCGCAATTTACATTCCGCGAGCGGAGTGTTATTTCCCCCACTCTCATGGGAGCGGGTCGTACGCCACGACGGTTTGAAAGATGCACTTATGGTTTGGGCTGTTCAACCCTCGACAATGCATAGATATGATTATTTTATGGAAAAAGTGCATTTATGGTTCAGGCCATTCGACCCTCGGCAGTGCACAAACATGATTATTTTTATGGCTCAGGCCGGTTGTCCTTATCCCGTATGCGCATGCTAAATTATTAAATGGTTTTCATGAATTTTGAAGTGACAAGATATTTGGGGGAAAATATAGAAGTAATTGTTTATTTAAGAAATTTACGGGAAAATGAGGAAGTAGTAACTGTTTATTTACTTTTAATATTTATTTAAATTATAGTTATCCGTAATGCTTACTATTTTATCATCCTCGTATGCCTATTACTGATATCATATTTTGCTAAATTAATTTGTTGGACCTTAGTGAGTGTCTAATTCGACCTCTCGTAACTACCTCTCTGAGGTTAGGCAGGCGACTTACTGAGTACACGTTATTTTTGTACTCATGCTACACTTGTTGTGCATTTTTATTGCACAAGTACTTTCATAGCGACGTGGCTGGTTGGAGACTTAGGCGAGCTGCATCATCCGGAGGCGATCTGCAGCTGACAGAGTCTCCCTCATATTGTATTTATTTCTAGTTTAAATTCCTTGTCCAATTTGTATTTCGGACAAGCTTGTAGTATTTGTGAAATTCTTAGAATTTGCTCATGTACTTGCGACACCGGGTTCTGAGATGTGTTGGGATATATTTGCTAAAAATGGATTATTTAAACCATTGTATTTATTTAATGGATTTTATTTAGTTATTATGTAATAAAGTGAAAGGTAATGATTTTCATAAATGCTAAAATAGGAAAATTTAACTTAACTATTTAATGATTGGCTTGCCTGACAATGATGTCTGGCGCCATCACGACCTTATGGATTTTGGGTCGTGACAACATGTTATCTGAGCTCTAGGTTCCCTTAGGTCTCATGAGTCATGAGCAAGTCTAGTAGAGTCTTGCGGATCGGCACAGAGACGTCTGTACTTATCTTCGAGAGGCTACAGGGCTGTTAGGAGTACTTCCCTTCTTGATTCCTCATCGTGCGATTCGATTCCTTTGAGGCTTATGCCTACGCTTATTCCTACTCAATCTTATGCGTCACGGAGCGCTTGCTATGAATCAGGAATTTGAGGAATTGATATGGTGCTACGGATATGGTGCGAGGTGTTTCTCATGTGTAGTTGGATGGGGCTGTTGTTGTTGCCCTGCAGAAGAATATTATGTTGTTTCAGCTCGGTTGCTGTGTTTCTGAGAACTTTGAGGCTATGCTCAGGTTGTGATGATGTTTACGATTGGTTATCGCGTGATGTCGATATGATGATAGAATGCTTGCCCATATGTTGGGGGTGATGAATGGCTTGAAGGGAGGTCTTCTTAGAGTGTGATTTCGAGATTCCAGTATTTAGATTCCGGCGGAAGGAAGGAAATTGATCTATAGATGGCCAGGTTTTGGATTGACAGAGTCGTATACTTGGTGTTTTCAAGTAAGTAGGGATATTCACCTGTGATGTGACACCGTCGTCACTAATCGAATGGATTATGCTAAGTCTGTCGGTGCTATGGTTGCTTCGGGTGCATCAAGTCAGAGTGTTGTGAAGTAGTATTGGAGAAGCGGTTTTCAGAGATCGTGGTGCGTGGTGGTTCAGGACTGAATAATTATTTCTAATGAAAGTAGCTCGAGAAGGATGATCCTCAGAGAGTTTGAAGTCGTAGTGATCTACTGGTGTAGGAGTTGCAGAGAATGATACTAAATTGAGGCTAGGCGGTGGTTCCATTTCTAGAAGGCCAGGTGTAAGAGGCGGAAGTCGAGCAGTCGCATAAGGGGGGAGTTTGACCAAGTGGAGGAGCGAAAACATAGTAGTGAATTAGAAGGTATTGTAGAGCATTTAGCAGATGTCCATGAGGGGCGGACGTACTGGTAAGGTTGGTGAATTAGAACGGGCTTAGGATGGAGTATCGATGTCGTAGAGATAGTGCAGTACGGTGTCGTTGGATGGTGTCAGTTGGTGAATTACATAGGTGGGTTACCTCCTATAAGTAGGTTAGCGGTCGTGTGGTTGGCAAGTATCTATGAGGGATTCTAGTGGTTGTTCAATAGGAGGCAGGATGTGTGCATGATGCTAGAGAATTTGAGTAATTAGGGAGTTATAGTAAGAGAATTTGGAAGAATTGGACGGATCGATTGAGCAAGATTCATGTTAACAAAGGAGAAAGGATCTCAGCAGGGTCTAGAGTGGTGCCAGGAGTAGCTTCAGGCTAAGTGGGGGAGTCCCACCACCTGTAGATGGGTTGTAGGATTGTGTTCTCATGGGGTTGCGGATTGTCGACGTAATGGCAAGTTATTGAAGCTAAGGGAAATGAGTAAAATGGTGATTGTGCGTGGGATTCGATGAATATTTGCACGTTGGTCCTATTGGGCCAGGCGTTAGGCTTTTGAAGATTCAAAATTTATGCTTAAGGCATGTGCGAGCTGTAGGATAGTGACTCAGTCACGTGTTCATGTGCTAGAAAAGCCTTGGAGTTGTTGTATTCGGGGCCAGTCAGAGTGGGTGACTCTTAATAGCAGTCCTAGTAAATTCAGAATTTAAGAATGCGGTGTTTAAGGGTTCCAGGAAGCAGTATGATTAAGGATCGAGATTTTGCAGCGTAATTTCAGAGAAAGGGAAATGGTTGGAGTGTTCTATGTTATTTTCAGCATGCATGGTAGTATTGGAGGAGTGAGAGAAATAAATTCCTGGTTGTAGAAAGATTATCAGGAGGGTATGAGACGGATTGTGGGATTTAGGCAGCATGGTCTCGTGAATCAAGGTCACTCGGGATGAGTGACGGTTGAGTTTGCTATGAGTTGAAGAAAGTTACTATTATTCCTGAGGCAATTGAAGATGATTAAAAGAAGATAGATTGATTAGCCATGGTTGAAATGGCACACTTACGGCAGTGATCAGTCCCTTCGATGTGATTAAGGTAAGCATGTGGTTTGTGCCGGTGTGTGAGGCATGTCAGCGGTCAAAATAGATTTTATTTGGAAGCATTCAAGTATTATGGCCTGTCAGGTGTAGGCGGATCCCCGAAGGGGTTATGGTGGTTCAGACCACTACTTAAGGATTTGCATGTATTGTAATTGTGAGAATTTACTCATGTGTTATGGTTGTTCTCTTGAATTGAGGCAAGTATAAGGTTTCTATATGATGCAGTGTTCACCCTATTAGTGGTTAAGAAGTTATGGTGGAATTCTTGCGCTATCTCATATTGGCAGGTTAGGTGCGGTAAGCATTATGTAACTGGGAGTAAGAATCAAGATTGCGGTTCGGTGTTAACAAGGATGTCATGAGCTCGGATGAGCAAGAAAAAGTGGTTTGAAAGTTCAGAGTAAGCTGGTGTTATCTTCAGTGTCACCTGAGATTGATATTCGGTGAAAGAGGCTTTGTACCCTGGTCATGGGTCCTTGATGTGTTTTGCGGCCTTAGTGTGGTCGATTTTATGGATGTGCAGACTTGTTACCTCATGGAAGGTCGTGGGAGCGTGACCGCGGGGAGATTGTATAAGTGTGACATGTAGTCACCTTATTGGTTGAATATTTAGACCAAGTATAAGGAAGTGCAATATTGCTTATATGAGGATTTATGCCTGGAAGGCGTTCAGTTCATTTGGTTGTGGATTGTGGGGTGTTTGTCCCGGCTATGATGGTTGTTCTTGCGTATTATGAGAGGAAGTGGGTTAATATGGACCCAAGTAAAGCTATTAGCCTAGTTTGGTGGGAGCAAGGTAGACTCGATGTTTGTGGATGGATTTAAATATGGTTATGGGCTTCATGCGAGTCAGATGTGTTCATTTCAATATAGCTCTCCTCAAGGAGGGGTGTTGGAATATCAGGTGTTGTTCCCTTTTCGTCAAATTCATGTAATATTAGGATTGTGCCGTGTGAGTTGTGAAATGACTTGATAATTTCTTATGTGTTGAGGTCCCGCGTAGTGGTGATGTTATGTGAGCAGGATAGCTCTTGAGATCCAGAGTATATATATATATATATATATATATCGCACCTCAGTTGTGCTTGAGTTTTGTAGCATATGGCCTTATCAGTCTCCCCAGGATGGTATTATGCACTTAGCGTGCTTGTAACCGATATTCGGTAATGTGTAATAGTGAACAATTCGGGTCCGTGTATATTTCCTTATGTGAATTTTATGATGGGATCGGGTGGCACGCCGCCACGGGTATGTTGTTTGGATCAGGTTGCACGCCGCAACAGTGTGATGATGAGTAAGGTTCCTATATTTATTTTTCTTGTGTTTACTTTCTATTTTCTGAGAAGAGTTCATAATAAGTTGCGTGAGTTGTGTAGTCTTATCCTGAGTCATTTCTCTATGTATCATGTTCGGGTTATGGCCTATTGGCGCGTTGTGGTGTCATATGAGACTTTGGTCATATTTGGTGTGATTTTTTGTCTGAGCAGTTCATACTGGGTGAGACGAGATTATTGGGTCAGAGATCAGCGCAATAAGATTATGTGAAATACATTGAAGGACAATTACCGTTATTTGGTTCACAATGAGGTGATGATTCTAGTCAATATGAGGTATTCAATGATTTGTTAACTTGACGATTATGAATTTCTACACATCTCCTCCGTTGTGGTGGTATCGCCAACATTATAGCAGGATGTGTGTGTAAATATATATATATATATATATATATATATATATATATATATATATATATATCATGAGGTGCATTGGGAGCATCATATTCGTGGAATTTTGGCTATTAAGGTTCAAGGAGTGTCATTGTAGTCAGATAGTAAGTTATGCGGTTCATGGTGCTGATTCAACAAAGGTATGTAGTCATGTTCTGGTATGTCTTGTGGTAGTTGATACGGTGTTTATATTGGAACTAGGCCTGGCAGAGAATTTCAAGTGTTGGAACTGGATTTTGAGCTTATTATATTGATAAAGGAGAAATATTCATATTTGATCAAGCTAATGTACTCAACTGGGTTTTGGTAGCACGGGCAAGTGCTCGAGGTGTTAAACAGTGATTTCAGATAACTCCAGAGTAGCTCTTAGCACGTTCGAGGATGAATGTCTATTTAAGCGGGGGAGAATATAACAACCCGACCGGTCGTTTTGAGCTCTAGCGCGTCGTTCAGCGGTTTAAAATCGTGAGCAGCTCCATTTCAGGTATTATGACTCGTGCGTTTGGTCGAAAATTGAAATTCGTGAAGTTCAGAGTCAAATTGGAAAGAAAATTCTCATTTCAGAAGCCTTAAGTTGGAGAAATGGA
>MDKI01005634.1:0-54296 GCA_005239505.1 Nicotiana paniculata | reverse complement strand
CCAACTTCTAAACCCTCGGTTATGACTTTCGTCTATACTCTGGGAGTGGTGTTTTTCAAAAAACTACCTAAATATGCACTCTCTGTCAAGTAGATACATAATAAATAGGGACACCTAATTGAGGGCCCTTCAATCAACTACAACAAGAACGTAGTTGAACAAATAGAGTTTAATCAACCAATCAAAGCTATATTAATATCACAATAAGTTCATCCCCCAACGGGTTCCACCAAAACCCTAGATTAAAGAAATTATCTACCCATGCTCATAATAATCAACTCTAAAATAACTTGCATAATTAAACTACAAAGTAATTAATAAAAGCTATAAAAATCAATGTTTTGCTTCTCTGAGTAGTAATCCACATGCGTCTCGTCTCTAATAGAATCCCCTTCTTCAAGTTGTGTTTTTGGGTCTATTTATATGTTTAGGACAAACCCTAAACGTGTAGGAAACTTCTGTTCAAACTGGAAAACACTTAAAATCTTCAAAACTCGGATTTGACCGGACCAGGGACCAGGCTTTATGGACCAAACGCCTGGATAAAGCCTGGTCAGGCCTGGCGTTAGGGCTCAAACGCCCCCCAAACGCCTGGTCCTACCAGGCTTTATAGCCCAAACGCGCAGCTATAGCCTGGTATGACCAGGCTTTACAGCCTAAACGCCCGTCTATAGCCCGGTTCACTCCTTTTCGACTCTTGAGCATATATTCGATATTTATGCATCCATTTAACTCCGCTTCCATCTCCAATCCACCTACACATGAAATAGACTCCATTAGGCATATACGAAGTGTATTTTCATCATTAACGCACATAAAATATAAGGCACCTAATGTGTTAAACCATGAATTCTAGCCACACATCAACAATCCACAAGCATCTTGAAAATATTTCTAAACTTTTACAGCCACATCACTATCACAAAATAAATGGTTTGTAGTTTCCATATTGTTATTGATGCAGCTATAACATTTTGAGGGCCCATGAACACCAAACTTGATCAAAGAGTCATCAGTTGCAAGCTTACCATTTAATAATCCCATAACATGAAAAAATATTTTAAATGGTAGTTTATGGTGCCAGATCTTAGTTGTAGTGAAGTAGGAGCCTCTAGATTTTCTAAAAGTTTTTCATGTTGATTTACTAGAAAAAGATCCAGTGGGGTTTGCGAGCCAAATAGGGAGATCTTTCTCTTCAGGAGAAATCTTGATAGATTGAATATGAGAAACCAAATTAGAAAGGAGAGTATCACAGAGTTTATCTAGATTCCATTGGTTGTGCGGAATAAAATCAGCCACTTTTATATTCTGGGACTTGTTTCCCTGTTGAACTAAATTAGCAAGGGCTCCTTTATTGGTCCAGTTATCCCACCAAAAGGAAAGGTTACATTTTCCTACATTCCATAAAATATGCGCTTCACAATATTTCTTGATATTCATTAGCCTTCTCCAAGAGTGTGATTGAGTATAACTCTTTTTTTTGCAACTGGATGATATCTTTTGCAGTATTTAGCTTCCAGGAAGAGGGTGAGAAGAGACTTTTGAGTTCTGAAATTCCACCAGGCTTTAGTAGCAAAAGAAATGCAAATATCATGCAATGATATAAATCCTACCCCTCCCTCCATCTTAGGATAATATAAATTCTACTAGGATAACCAATGCTAACTTTTCTTGCTCTCTATTGTACCCCAGAAAAACTAGCAAGAGATTTTTCAATATGATCAAGTGTAGTTTTTGGTGGATGCACAACAGATATGATATGTAAAGGAATAGAGTGCAATACAGACCTGATAAGAACTACTCTACCCCCAAAAGAGAGAATTTTACCTTTCCAACCCTGAGTTCTATTTGCTATTTTGGCCACGATATTTTCAAAGTAGCAAATTTTCTTTCTCCTTGGGTAAATAGGGCACCCCAAATAAGTAAAGGGGAATTGGGAATGGGAAAAACCAGTAATGCTTTTGATGTCTTCAATTACAGTTGACAGAGTTTTAGAAGATACCAGGAATGTAGATTTCCTTTTATTCACCATTTGTCTTGACGCTTGTTCATAGTTCTCCAATTTTTTCATCATCATGACAATAGATAACAAGTCACCAGAGGAGAAGAGGATGGTGTCATCATCATATGTGACGTGAGTGATTAAAGGACTGCCTCGATCCATAGAAAAATTAATAAAATTATCATGTACCAGCTAGTCCATCATGTAAGATAGCAATTCTGCACCAATGACAAAAAGTGAGGGGGATAGCGGGTCTCTTTGCTTAAGGCCCTAGAAGATTTGAAAAAACCCATGTCTCACTCCATTGACATTGATGGAGTACCAATTGTTTGAGATCAATCTTGCAACCATATCAATCCAAAATTCAGAAAAGCCTAACTGCCTCATGGTTTGACAGAGGTAGTCCCAAGAAACTCTGTCAAAGGCCTTTGCCGTGTCTAGCTTAAAAACTACATTACCATTGACATTGGGGCTATTCAAGTTATGAATAAGTTCTTGAGTAAGCATGTCATTATCAGAGATTGGCCTATCTTTAAGGAAACCAGTTTGGTTTGGAGAAATAATCTGTTCATAAGAGGGGATAGCCTACTGTTAAGCAACTTTGAGATAATTTTGGAAGTGAAGTTGCTTAGACTAATAGGCCTAAAATCAGTGAATTATTGCGGGTTATCAATTTTAGGGATAAGGACAAGGCATGTATGAGTGAATGATCTGGGAAGTGGATGCGCAGAGAAGAATTCCAAAACCACCTGATAGAGATCAGCCAAAATTATATTTCAACAGTGTTGAAAGAATTTTCCAGAAATGCCATCGGGGTCAGGCGAGCTGCTACTATCCATATAGAATACTACCTGTTTCAGTTCATCCATGGTAGGGAGTGCCTCTAAAATCGAGTTATCTTCTTCATTTATTACTCTGTTAAGCCCCCTGAGCTTTGAAAAGTCTCTATAAGTATTTTCTTGTGTGAACTGCTGCTCAAAAAAGTTAATAGCTTCAGTAGCTATATCATCTTTGTTCTCAATCCAGGTGTCATCTTGCTTCTTGATTCTTGTAAGTTGTAATTTTTTCCTTCTGGAATTAATTGCAGAGTGAAAGAAACTAGTGTTATTATCACCATTCGCAAACCACTTCAAGCCAGTTTTTGTCACCAAAATGACTCTTCATTTTTTATGTGTCTAATCAACTGTGCATTCACGTTATTGTATTACATCCTATTACTTTGAAAATTGCCATTAAGACATCTTTCCTCTAATACCTCAAGCATATTCTACAATTCCTTGGTCTTATAAAAAATATTCCCAATAGAATTCTTGGACCAAAAGGAAAGATTCTTACAGACATTTTTTAGCTTGAGATGAAATCTCCACATAGGGCCTCCTTCTACTTGAAGATTCCACATTTTTTTGTGAAGTTGTTTAGCTAGTAATATTATTGTCATTTTGTTGTAATATTTTACGGATTTACTTTATATGACTTGCACATAATATTTGTCATGGTAACTGGTAAATACTACTAGGGATAGGAGCGGGAAACGGGTGGATCGGGTCGAATATGGTTCGGGTTAAAATGGGTAATTAAAAAATGGATAAATTATCCGACTCGACCCATATTTAATACGGATAAAAAACGGATTAACCGACAGATAATATGGGTAACCATATTATCCATTACTTCTTGCATATGATCACTTTTGGGAGAATTCTTAGTCTCCCTAACTTGAGAAGAAACCCTCAATTTGAGGTTTTACAAATTTAAAAGTTAAACCCATTAATAATCTGTTTGTTACCCATTGTTTATCCATTTTCTAAATGGATAATATTTCAAAATGTAAGTTTTAAACGTAAGAGATTCGGACCGGTTGGCCCCTAGCTCTGCCCCATGTTCATGACCATATATCATTGATGAAAGTGGAAGCTTGGTCCTCCAATGGACCAAGATTTTTGTCTGCAGCCATAAGCACTAAACAAAGGGAAATTAGCCAAGAATGTTGCCAAACGAGAAAATAATTGTTTTCATTTGTAATACACTAACTAAATAGGTTAAGAAAAATAGGGTGACAAAATCAAGGTGGAGCAAATATATGCTTCAGACTATTGTATAGTACAGTATATTATTGCAAAGCATGCTATTGTTATTAGGAGCTAGAAACCGTTGCATAATGCCTACTATATATAACTCATATTGTTTAATTCGCCGTTATTACATCGATCGTATTATTTCCATCTTATGTAAGCTAATGTGGATTACATTAATTAGTTAAATTCGTAGTTTTCAAAGAAAAGCATTAATCGTTGTAAGACTGGCATTAGTGGCAGACAAATATTTAACATTTAAAGATAATTATGTCTCAGATAAAAGCGTTACGAGTTTATTAAAGTTTATTTATGATGGAAAATCAATAAAAAGCTGAACAAGGTATAGTGGCGCATGTGGTATGAATAGTTTATTGCAAGTACTAGTATCTCAATACTAATCAAGCTGGAAATAATCATATCATTCACTAAACATGATAAAGGTCGAAAAAATCAATTTTAAGCAGTACTTAAAATCCAATAAAATTATCACAGTTTTTATTTAGCAGCTATTTGCAGCCACTTCGAATTAACTAATAAATAGTACTGAAATGCCTTTTTCTTCCCTTTAAATAATTATCATTAGCATCTACAGCTTTTTTGGACATGTAATTTTTTAATATGATGTCACTTTCAATTAATTAGTGTTGCTTTTTTTGTTATGCCCGGAATGCTGAATGCTTTACCTAAAAACGTAGGGTACCTTTTGATTAACTGAAATAATGGCATGGCTGGTTCTTTATTATCTATATTTATATTATAATAACCTATTATATACCATAAAAATTATGGTAAAATGGTAAATATTTTTCCACCTTTAATCAAAGATTTAGGAACCGAGGTTTGAAAATAGAATCCTCCCTAATAATGAGAGTTACAAACCTATCATGGTGGGTTCTCTACCTCGACCTCGCCTCACAGTAAAAGATCAGGTTTTAGCGACAAATAAATTATGTAGCTAAATGGAAAAATATGTCGTTAGTCTTATTTAGTGACGGATTAGTAACGAATTATCAAAAAATTCTGTTAGCTACGAGCGTTTTAGCGACGACGTTCGTAGCTAATTTCAATTTTTTTTGTAGTCTCACATTGTTATTTGCGATATAATAAATTCATAATCAAGTAAGACGAACAAATATAAAAATGCATGTATGGTATATTAGTATTGGTGAAACTCTCTTGTTTAATATGTGTAAGTTTAATTTTTACTGTATCAATTTTCACAGGAAAAGTATCTCCAAAATCACCTTTAACCAAATCAAGTAAAGCTCAACCTAAATAATAACACAGTAATCATACGACTAAGTGGACGTTTAGATATAAGAATTGTGAAATTTCGGGAAACGTTTTTGAAAAAAAAATCAAGTTGAAAATAATGTTTGGAGACTGAAGTTGTGTTTGGACATAAATACAACTTGGAGTTGTTTCTGAATTTTTATGACTCATTTGGAGTGAAAAATAGTTTTTTAGAGTTTTTAAAATTCTGAAAATTTTATTTTAATTCAACTTCAAGTTGGATTTCGAATTTCATGGCCAAATACTTGTTCCGGAAAAACAATAAGCCCTAAGAAACGACCAATCTAATTCCACCACATGTTAGTAACTTCCTTTTCTTTTGTATTAATTAATTTCATATATTTCGCAATATTGAAAAATATAATTAATTTCTAAAATTATATATGTACATTTCTTTGGTCGAAATAAACAACATGAGTAATTAATAATAATTGAGACAAATATCTTTGAAGGGAAAAGGGCCAAAAAGACCCTTTAAAAGGGAAAATAGAGCAAGTGTGCTCTTGTTTTTAATTTGGTTCCAAATACACTCTTTATCATTAGTGGATTGATTCAGATTTATTTTTCAACTATGAAAAATAGAGCAAATTTGTCTTTTGTTTTAACTTTGGTCCGAATACGCCCTTATCATCATTGGACTGGCTCGCATTTGTCCCTAAGAAGTTAACAGACTTTCAACTTCTTATTTTTAATTATTTAAAATATATTTTAATATTAAAATGGAGCGCCACATTGCAAGACAATTGTCTTAAAATCAAAATTTCTTTGCAACAACTTTTACCATAAAAATTACACAGATCCAAAATAGTTAAAAGAGCCGAAAACATCTAATTGCTCATCAGATTCTTATCATTTTCCTATTTAAAATTATTTCTCTCCTGAAATTTGACATCAATTAAACAGAACAGCAATTCTAGAAAACTAATCATTTTTATGAAATAAATAAATAATCTTCAAGAATCCAAATACAAACTAAAATTCTTAAATCAATAAGAAATAATTAAAAGTAAATCGAAAAATTGCAGGGAATTATTATGTATACTTAATAACAAGTCTGCAGCTATCAAAAGAACAAAATGTATCAAATATTAGTTTTATTTCTGTAGATAATAAATTGTGTCGAAAAAATATAATCAGAAAAATATCGCAACAATTATAGTATTTTATTTCAAGTATTTGAGCGTTATAATCTCTATGAATCCACTGATTCTTCTTTTCAACAGTAAATAAAATAGCCTCCGAGCTTAATCTTGAATTTTATTTTATTTTAATCCAAGTGCTTGAAGCTTGATCTTGATCTTGACGTACTTTTAATCCAAGGGCTTGCAGCTTGTTCTTGAATCTTCGTCTTGATCTTTTAATCCTTAGAACACTTGAATGCTTGTAACTTTTAGAGAAATCCGCAACGTTTGATCCACGAGCTCCCTCTTGCTTCTTGTTATAGCTTCTGGTGTCTTTTCTCGGTTATGAAGACCCCTATTTATATTTGTGGGAAGGAAGAGTTATGATAAGAACAAACTCTTTCCGACCAATCAAATTGACGTGTGAGAAGGCCGCATTTGATTGACCAGAGCATGTCACTTGCACACGTGGCGCAGTTGCATTGCCCTTTGATTTGACTTGGCATGCCTTGTCATTTTGACACGTGGAACGATCCTATTAGCTCTTTCACTTGACTTGGCGTGCCCAGTCATTTCACGTATGGCACCAAACTAGGCCTATAGGAAGATGATATCTTGGGCTTAGTGAAGTGGGCTCGTCACTTTAGCCCAATTAAATGGGCTAGCCCAATGAATTAAGACTTATTTATTTAATCCACATATGTTGGACTTATATAACTAATCCAATTATATTGGCCAATATATTTATTTGAACTAATATATCTCGAATTTAAAATATAGTCCAAATTATTTTACGAATTTAATTTTAATAAAATTTATATGCCTACAAATGCCCCCTACTTCAGGACTTGTTGAGATAGACTTGTCGTAACCGAAAAAGGGTCACGAAGTATTGGCTTGCTTGTCAAATTTTTCGCATGCCAGAGCAGAATGCAGAGTACTATCCATATAATTTGTTACATATATTCCCAATCAATTTCCTGAACAATGTAATAACCATTTACTTTTGAATAAGGACAAAGACAAAATCATGCAAATTATTATTTTAAAATAAATTGTAGCCGCTAGTGCATCTCCATATCTAATAAGAAACTAATTCCCTCCTTATTGTAATGATTGGATCGCGTTCACTCTTTATTGTAATGATTATAAAATTTCACATCGGCAATTTGAGTGCATTTCAATTACAAGTTGTAATTTGAGTTGTCTTGGGATTATTGCAGTAGCCGAATCAGTAATTTGAGTTGCCTTTGGATTCCTGCAGTAGTCGAATCCCATCCGGAGTGCAAAATATGTAATCCCACATTGGCAATTCATCTTCAAGAAATGTCTTATGACATCTATAAATACAATACTTTTTATTCTATTAATTTCACTTTCAGCGTTTGCAAACCACTTTGAATCTACTTTTTACGTCTTGGAAGCATTGACGCGAAGGTAATTTCTTCTTTTTTTCTTGTGCTTTTCTTCCTTGTTTAGCTTGTTGTCTCTTTTTTTCTTTTTAGAAGTAACTTCGTCAAACTACGAAGTCCTTTATAAGTTCGAGACGAAGGCCTTTAAAAGTTTGTGATGAAGATCTTTAAAGTTTGCGGCGGCAAACCATAAAAGTTCGCGATGAAGACCTTTAAAATTTGTGGCGAAGACCCATAAAAGTTCGCGTAAAAATTATTAAAAGCTCGAGGCCAAGATTTTTTAAAAGTTTTTCGTGACGACCTTTAAAAGTTTGTGGTGGAGACCTTTAAAAGCACGCGATGAAGAATTCGAATTTTTAAAGGTTTTCGTTGCGAACTTTTAAAGGTGTTCGTCTCGAACTTTTAAAGGCATTCGGACTTTTAAAGGTTCTTGTGAAGGTGCTCTCGGTGACGACCTTTAAAAATTCGATTGCCTTTAAAGTTTGAGACGAAACACTTTTAAAAGTTCGCAACAAAAACCTTTAAAAAAGGTCCGACACAAACATCCCTTTTTTTTATTTTTACGTCTGAGGCAAGAAAATTTTTTAACTTATTCATGCTCTCTTTCAAGATTGTGATTGTTACTCTTCTCTTTTGACTTAGGTACTAACAAATATACTTTTTTATGCAGTTTGAACATGGTTTACTTCAGAGACTCAGCATCCTCTTCCTCCACGTCCAAGTATCTTGTGATTTCAGAGCACAAACATAGTAAAACGGAGACCAGATTACTAGTTGATACACCACTGACCGACTTATATGCAGCTTCGTGACCATCCTTGCAAAATCCATTTCGTTTGGTAGATTGGACCTTTGGAAACACCAAACGTAAATTCAAGACATAGACTCTTCGTTCCCATAGTCACAAAGTTAAGAATGTGGCAAGTTCCCTCCCATGCTTAGGACGGAAAATTCTCAAAGGAGAAGTATACTGGAGTGATTCCATAACTTTTGGTGGAGAATTTAATTTTATTCCCGGCTATTGGGAGTGGATTGAAGATATCCTTAGTAGGAACCATCGATCATTGAGGGCCACCAATATATATGATGATGTTTGTGACTCATTGTTTACTTATGATCATTTTACAAGTATCATGCAAGCCTTTTGTGAGGCTTGGTGTCCTCTTACAAACACGTTGCTTACCTCAGTTGGAGAGTTATCAATATCTCTTTGGGACTTGTGCACTATTGGGGGTCTGCCTTTAATGGGGTCTCCTTATGAGGAAGTTATTCCCAATACTCGAGAACTTACAGGCGCTTACGACAAGGATAAAATGTTTCCTCCACAAGCATGTCAGTAATTGTTTGATGCATATCACCAACTCCGAGAGGGAAACACTAAAAATCATAACGTCCCTGTGAGAAGATGGATAGAGTTTCTTAGAAAAAGGGTTGTAAAGTATGAACAACCTCCAACGGAAAAAGAAAAGAATTCATCTCGTCCCAAATCAACACGCAACCCTACTGGATCCATAGGTAAAACGGTCAATTGGTCGGAAGTTGAAGAGCACTATTTGTTAAACTTGGCGTTGGAAGTGACAAGAAAGACGAAGTATACTTGGCTGATTTTTTTTATAATGTTAGTTATATGTCTTTGTACTCCCTATAAAAGAAGGTGACTTTATTCGGCCTGAGACTTTCAAGATTGCAGGCCTTCTAGCGCGTGGGCAAAGAATTAACATCGCTGTTCCAGTCTTATCTAGCATTTACAGGGGATTAAACACAGTTTCAAATGACTCACCACTCGATCCTTAAAGAGTTTACTTCCTAATTCATTATGTGTATGGTTGGTTGGACTGTTACTTCAAGACTCATTTTTCCCTAACAAATAGGCCGGCTACTCCTCTGAATGCCATATACTCAGGTCATGGAACAGCGAGATACTTTGGGAATGAAGACGCGAGAAAACATATTCACGGAGGAGAAAGTGTCGTATGGACTTCCACAATGCCAAGTAATTCTCAACCGTATTATTATCGTGACGATGGAAACGAGAAAGAGTCTGAGTCAAATTATTTTATGAGTATTCACTCGAATTACCTTCCTTTGAGAAATGGATCGACCTTCATCGTGGAGCCTTACAACCCTCATCGCTTCAGTCGTCAATTCGGTTTTTATCAAGACATCCCCAGTTGCTTGGATCAAGATTTTCGTGAGTTCTCTTTAGACAAAGGATTGGAACTTTTATGAATTTGTGTTTTGTCTAAAGGTAGGTCAAAGGCCACACTTCCCCCTATTACGCCCAAGATGAAGAAGTATGTCTCATCCGATTATAAGTCTTGGTGGGAAAGAGTGCATAGAAACTTCCTTGAAAATCACTTGCAATCATTGGTGACTACTGCTGGGCCAGTTACTGCTACGCCTTTAGAGATCAAGCCTCGAGAGCATGAAAGGGAGGAAAAGCCTCCTACTTTAAAATCCAAAGTGGTTGTACCATGCGACATCAGGAGACCTCCATATAAAGAAGTTCAAAAGAAGAATGGACATGTTCACGCTCATCAAGCCAATGCGGGTTCCTTTCCAGTAGGAACCATTGTTCCTACCTCCAACAAACGTCTTTCCCAAAACAAGAGTGATAGTAGTCATGGAGATCAAAACTTCAAGCCGGTGAAGCCATATTCAAACAAACAAGGAGATGCTAATTTGGGTGTAGTCGAGATTACTGACAGCATCAGCAGTGCTTCAAGGACTTTGACGGCTATCAAAGAGGTAACGATTAAAACTTTCATATTATTTTATAATATTCAAGTAATTTAACTAACAGTATATCATTTTCTATGCAGGCAAATGGTGTTCACATTTTATGGCATCCCACCAAAGCAAGCCACAAGGTAGTAGCGAATCTGTGGGGGAGCCAGACTCGAGGAAATCACTTCCAATACCTAAGTCAGACCTAAAGGCGACTTCCATTCCTAGTCTTGGAGAAAAATCGGGGCCTAATCTTCACGAACGATCAGCACCAACGATGTCTATCTTTGATGGAAGAAAGGTTGTCTTGACTATTCGCAAGGATTTCATTTTGAATGTCTAGGATAAAATTCATGCCAAACTTAAGGAACTTTCCGCAGACAATGTTTCTTCTCGTCAATTCGAGATCCAAGTGATTCTCAAGGAGATGGATGGAAAGGATGTGGATATTTCCCCTCTAAAAGGCCTATTGACGTCTTTCTTGAGCTTGCCACTTCATATGACTAGGTACGATCAACTCTTTCTGACAAGGTTGTGGATGTTGAGAAATCAGAATCATTCTTAAACACCAAGGAACAACTTGATCTTATTTTGATTGAGAAAGGGGGAAGGTCAAGAAATTTTCTGCCACCAGTCGATCTCTCAAAGAGGCCAAGGAGAAGGTAAAACAGTTAAGAGCTCTTCGAGGTGTTTCCAAGAAAGAGGTTGAAGAGATTGAATCTAGAGTCTCATCTGTTGAAGAAGAGTACTGTAGATGTTCTGATGTTTCCTTGGAAACTATTGATGACTTGGCCGACGTGGAGATGAAGAAATAACACCTAGAGGCAACCTTTAAAGACTTGGTCAATTACAATTTGTGTTTAGATTAGTCTATATAGAGTAATTTATTCGCCCTCTTGTTTTTGCATTTGATTAACTAGCGGCTATTCTTAGAAATGAAAACTCTATCTGTTTTACTTTATATCACGTGTTTTCACCAATGTCTCCTTTTTTACTTTATGGTTCAATATCAATAGTTCTTTGCTTATCGTGATGTATTGATGTCCCCATAATAGAACTTGGCTTTGTTTTAAACGTCGTTGGCGTTCATGTATCGAAGTTCTCTGTATTTGGAGCTACATCCTCCTTTTTCTTTGAGGATAATATTGTTCATCATCTTTGCACCTTTGGTAAGAGATATATATCTCAATGTGAGAACGTCAAAAACACGAGTCATTCGATCTTTTAGAAGCTAAGCTTTAAAATCTAAGACATATCCAAAATTCGGAATCAAACACCTTCAGAATCGCCGCAGGTAATATTTTGAAACCAACTTTAGATTCCACTACATAGAAAATTTCAGATTTGTGCAGTCTCACTAAAAATTCGTATCTTGGTGTATGAATGTCGAAATCATGAACTGCTTGATTTTATGAAAAATAGACTTTTAGATCTAGGACATATCTAAGATTCAGAATCAAACATTTTGAGAATCGTTCCAGATATTATTTTGAACCTAACTTTAGATTCTGACGCGTTGATAGTTTCAGATTTGCGCGACTTCACCAAAACTTTTATATCTTGATGTAGGAATGTCCATATCACGAACCGTTTGATTTTATCAAAACAAGACTTCAAAATGTAGGATTTAATACCTTAAGGATTGTTTGATAGTATTTCGAAATCAACATCAGATTTTAATATACCGACAATTTCGAATTGGCACGACTTTGCCAAAAACTTTATGTTTTGCTATGGAATCCTCGGGATCACAAGACATTTTTATTATTATCAATAGAAATCCAAGAACTCCATTCTCAAAAATATCTTGGGTTCAAGTCTCACTTAATTTGAAACGTGTGCCCAAGAATCTTTCTTCTTATATATGTGTTCCCTTTTGATGCGGATATGAATACCAACAAAATTGAAGGTTATGCGAACACGAAGACATAGCGGATCCCCAGACTTTGATGAAAATATTGTCATCATTTCAGTGAAGACACCACTTTACCCTAGCAACTTGCCCCATTAAATCAAATGGGATCCAAAGCTTAACAGAAGAATGATATCTTAGCTCGATTTTCAAATGTTGATTGAATGGATTAGATTCCATCGTACATCATTCGAACAACGATTGGGGCACTATGTGTCTTTTGAACTCATGCGACTGAACTCATAATGAAACTCTAAGCTGCCTACATACCTCGTTGAAGAGGATCAAGTCATACTGTAGTTAAGAATGGGTGATTCTTTTTTATATATTTTTTTATGTCCTAACTTTTTCCTAGGCCGCCCCTTTCGAGGTTTTCAACCTAGAGGACCTTTTTTTTGTGGGCCCTACATATTTTAGACTCATACGGGCCAGAAGTGTAGGAACATGCAGTTTAGGCTCATGCGTCAAGGAGCGTTGCAACTTCAAGGATAATAATTCTTCAAAAACTTTCCATTGATAGGGTTGATTCTCACTGCATCATCCAGCTTGTAAGCCCCACTTGAGTAAGCTTCTTGTATGATATATGGCCCATCCCATTTTAAAGTGAACTTCCCTAATGGTTTATGGGAAGTAATAATGGGTCTTCGTATGGCAAGGACCTGATATCCTACTTGAAAGGATCTCGGGCGAACTCTTTTATTGAAGGCGCGAGACAATCGATATTGATAACATTCAAGACTCTGTTGAGCTTCCAACCTCTTCTCATTAAGAGCCTCCAACTCTGGTAATCAAAGTCGAGCGTTTTCTTCATCAGTGATCCCTTCTTAAATAGCCAGTCGTAATGAAGGTATTTGACGCTCAAGTGGCAAGACGACGTCGACTCCATAAACAAGTGAATAAGGAGTCGCTTGTGTTGGCGTGCGGTGAGTCGTCCTATATTCCCATAGAGCTTCTTCCATACAGTCATTCTAATCTCATTTGGATTTGGAGAAAAATTTCTTTAAAGTTGCATAGAGTTTTGTTGAATGCCTCAGCTAGACCATTGGCGGCAACATTGTACATAGAAGAGTTACATTGCTTGAAGCCAAGCCAAAGAGATCACAAATCTTGTTCATAAACTGATTATCGAATGGCTTTATGTAATCCATTATTATGTAACGAGCAAATCCAAAGCATATATTATGTTTACTCGGATGAAACTTGCAACATTTTCCTTCTTTACCTCCTTAATAGCAACAACTTCAGCCCATTTTGAGAAGTAGTCAGTTGCAGTCAAGATGTATAGGTGCCCCACAGAGGACTTTGGCAGTAGTCCAACAACATCCAATCCCCAAGCGTCAAACGGACATGATGCAACAGTCGGGTGCAATACTTCAGGAGGTTGATGAATAAAATTCGCATGGAATTGACAAGTCTTGCATCTTCGAGCATAGTCCAAGCAATATTTTAGCATCGTTGGTCAATAATATCCCATCTTTTTTATATGGAAGTGGAGCTCTGGTCCAGACTTGTGTGACCCACATACCCCAAAATGTGCCTCTTGCAAAGCTTAGAGTGCTTCTTCTTCCCCTAAGTATCGCAAGAGTACTCCATCTAATGACCTTCTGTATAGAGTATCTTTGTAGTAAAGGAAGCAAGGTGCACAAGGATGGATTTCAGTCCTTCTCCTTGGATTTTATGGAAGTATCCCATAGCATAAGTAGTCGATAATGGGTTGTCTCCATTTTTCTTTCTCGCCATTCTTCTTTCTCAACTTCAGAAACAGCGACAAGATGCCTGAGTTCATTTTCTTCACCTTCAGCCTCATTTGGCGGCGGTACTACCCATTTTTGGTAGACAGTAACTTGCGCTTGATCAGGCAGGGTTAACGATGAAGCTAGGGCAGCTAAAAAATCAGTCTTCTTATTTTCTTTCCTTGGCACATGCTGATTAGTCATATCACCAAGCCACCCCATTAATTTTTTAGCGTAATCATGATATGGGCATAATTCAGGCTTCTGGACCTCGTAACTACCTAGAAGCTGATTGACCACTAACTGAGAGTCACCAAAGAATTGCAATTGCAACCGCTTCATTTCGACAGCCATTTCAAGCCCAAGTATTAGTGTTTGATACTCAACAACGTTATTAGAGCAGAGTTGAGTCAACGTAAAAGAGTGGGGAAGAACTTCACCATGAGAAGTGACAAATACTACACCAGCACCAGCTCCTCGGCGATGTGCAGCGCCATCAAAGTACATTTCCCATGGAAGCTGAACTTTAATGACCATTGTGGCTTCATCAGGTAGTTCGTCAGTTAGCTCTCAATCATCAGGTATAGGGTGATCTACCAAGAAGTCCGCTAATTCTTGTCCTTTTATAGCCTTTTGAGGGATGTACATGATTTCAAATTGTTGAAACTGGAGGTACCACCTTGCTAATCGATCACTAAGAACAGGTTTTGACATCACAAACTTGATGGGATTTGCTCTAGAAACAAGACGAACAACATGAGCTTGAAAGTAGTGCTTCAACTTTTGAATTGAGAAGACTAGCGCCAAACACAAATTTTCAATTGGCGAATAATTCAGCTCGTTTAGTGTCATCATCATGCTCAAGTAGTAAAGAGAGTTTTCTTTCCTCACTATTTTCTTGGGCCAACAACGCTCCAACAGACCTTTCTTGTGTCGAAATATATAGTATCAGCGGCTTTCCAAGTATAGGGGCTGCTAAGACCGGAGGCTTCATCAAGTAGGATTTAATGCTCTCTAAGGCATTGCTACAATCTTGGTCCCATTTGAAAGGAACACCTTTATTCATAAGGTGATTGAATGGTTAGCACCTCTCATCTAGGTTTGAGATGAATCTCCTAAGGCATGCTTACTTTCCTTGCAGACTTTTCAATTCATGAATATCCCAAGTGTAAAGACCCATAAAATTACATGGCTAAAAATAATGCCCAAATAGGTCCCCGTATTTTTATAACTGTAGAAATTCTTAAAAACAGAACCTTTTGAGTAAAAAGTACCCCGGGACTTAAAAGATATAATTTTCCAGAATTGCGCAGGTCTGCGGTCCACTATGCGATCGCAGATCAGGTATGCGGACCGCATAGTGGTCGCATACTTAGACAATTTGTTCTCTATTTTGAGGACAGCTATGCGGCCTAGAATGCGATCGCATTTCACAAATGCGGGCCGCATAGTTGTCGCATTCTTGCACCTTGACTTTTGCGGAGGGAGTTATGCAACGTACTATGCGATTGCATAACAGGTATGCGGACCGCATAATGGTCGCATACCTGGGCAGTCTACTTTTCTTTTTGGCCCATTTGAGGGCCAATTATGTGACAGGAATGAAGACTGCATAGCCGGAATGCAATCGCATTCCTGACCGCATTTCTTCTTCGGGACTGTTAAATTTCTAATTTCATACCCTACCCCCAGTTCATTAAAACACCTCCCCTTTCATTTTAAGCTCATTTTATGATAAATTAGAGAGAGGAGAGAGTGGGTTCTAGAGAGAGAGAGTCTAACTTTATCCAATTTTTTCCTCCAACACTACTCAGACCTGGAATTGATCAAGTAGGACACCATTTTCTTCACTACAAGAGGTAAGCTTCTACCCTATCAACCTAAATTTCCAGAATTTTTGTTAAAATGAAACATGGTTAGGTGAATTCATGAAGATAAGGGTAGGAGCCTTGCATTCATGTAACCAACTAATCATAACCTAGTAAAATGAAATGGGTTAGAGTAATCTTTCACTAAAAAAAGGCCTTTTTAATCTAAAAAAACACTTAGTGTTTGATAGAATGATCAAGTGAGTTCAAGACATGATCATTGTTCCTAATTCTAAGTTAAATTATGCCACATTGTGAACTAGATTGAAGGTGTTAGAAGGTCAGGTGAATTGTGGTATAAATTAAGAAAAAATCCCGAATCAAGGTATGTATGGCTAACTTTAATCTTTGTAAAGTTACCTTGTCGGTGTCCGAGTACACGGTATGAAATTCTTGCTTGAGCATACGTGAATTGTTTATCCTTCTATGTCGAGTTGTACGAATTCATTCTCTGATTTTCTTAAGTCAATTACCATGCTAATTGAGATTATGAAGGGTGATTCTTTGTGCTTATCCTACCATGTGTAAAGCTCGTTAAATGTTGAATACATCGGTATGAGAGAATGTGCTGCAAAACAAAAGAAATGATAATGAAATAAAGTGTTGAATGTATCCAAGTGCTAAATGTTGTGTAGTAAATAATGAAAGTAAATATGGGCTGATTTTATTGAGTTAAATGATTGTGGCAACACCATATATGAATTGTTGATTGGTAAGGATCATTGTGCTTTGATTTCACATAGTTATGGGTTGATATGAACTTATGTTCTTCATGATAAAGATCCTTGTAATATAATTGTTGGTGATTGTTGTTATGAAATGGTAACGTACGGCGGGATCGAGTTGCGCACCGCAACACGAAGTAATAATGGTGGAGAGGTAATAAGGGTGAAATGTCATTGTACGGTGGGATCGGGTTGTGCGCCGCAACACGAAGTAATAAGGGTAGAGAGGTAATAATGGTCAGATGAGAACGTACGGTGGGATCGGATTGCGCGCCGCAATAGATGAGAAATTGAAACAAGTAGCTGTGAAATCTTCATTTGTGGTTTCCTGTATACTTGTGTGGTACTTGTGTGGTTACCCGAACTGCTTTCTAATTGTTTATTGTTTTATTCTACTTGGAATAAACTTGGTTCATACATGCTAGTACTATTCAGTGGTACTAACGCCCCTTTTTGCCGGGGGAACTACATATTTTATATGGATGTAGTTGGTTCAACAGCAGGTAGCTTAGATCGCCGATAGTGGTATTTCCCCCTCGTACCTTCAACAGATCCGGTGAGCCCCATTTCCTCTCAGGGTCGTGTGTAGTCTACATCATCTTTTTTGTGTATGTTGTGTCTTTTAAGGTATAGTCGGGGCCTTGTTGCCGGCAAGTATTATATAAACCCTTAGTACTCTTAGAGCTCCGTAGACATGATGTGGGTTGTACATATATGTGTTTTGGGCGGTAAATGCGTTTACTAGTAATCGTGGTCCGAATCGGAATTATTGTATGTTTTGTGATTATCAAATGTGAAAATGATAAAGGATAATATGAAATCAAGTAGTAGATTCATGCTTAACTCTAATTTGATAATTCATGTGGAATAATGTATATTATAAACATGGGGTGATGCGTTGGGTAGGAAAGGCAATCTAGGTCCGCTTGTCCGGGATCATCCGGTTGGGCGCCGGTCTCGTCCCTCGGTTTTGTGGCATGAAAAACTTGGTATCAGAGTCTAAGGTTTTAAAAGTGTCCTAGGATGTCTTGGAGCCGTGTCTAATAGAGCCCTTCTTATCAGTGTGTTGTCGACCACGTCTATAATTAGGGGGCTGCATGGACATTTATGAAAATACCCTTTCATTGTTACTCTGTATCGTGCGATGAAGTAGAAGATGAAAACATCTTTATCTAACCCGTGCATTGTTCCAATTTTCAATAAATGGAACCCAAGAAGAGAGCCCGACTCGGCCCAGAGTCCAACGCCACCCCAAGAGTGGCCGTGAATTCTTTATTTGATGGTGCAGGTGAGAATGATTCCCCGACCCTAAATCTGCCTGACTCTTCCAACCCAGTCCAGTATATTCCTATTCCTGCTCTAGCGGAGGGTGCTACAGTTCCTCCCGCTAATGTTCCTTATTCTTCTTCAGTCCCAGCTTCCGGTCCCCAATTTGAGAGGGACCTCAGGGGAGCTATTCAGATGTTGACTCAGCTAGTGGCCTCCCAGGCCCAAAGATCACATGCTGCCCCTGCATCCTCTAGCGACCAAGGGGATTCTTCAGGTTCCAGGGTCAACCAGTTTCTGCGGTTAGCCCCTCCAGAGTTCACAGGCACCGACCCAGAGGTTGATCTTCAGGAGTTCATTGATGAGATGTGCAATACTCTCCGGGTTATGAAGGCTACAGAGACTGAGGGGGTTGATTTGTCTTCCTATCAGTTAAAACGAGCAGCGTATTCATGGTTTGAGATGTGGGAGGGGTCCCGTGGGGGAGGGGAGCCCTCCGGCAAAGTGGTATGAGTTTGTTGATGCCTTCATGGATAATTTCTTGCATGTCGAGACTATGGCAGCCCGTGCTGCGGAGTTCGAGGTCCTTCATCAAGGAAACATGATTGTGTGGGAGTACCACATAGAGTTCGTGCGCCTGTCCAAATATGACATCCACATGATGCCGACTATGGAGGCCAGAGTTCGACAGTTTGTTCAGGGCCTTGGTCCATTAGTTGTTAATGAAGCTTCTACAGCTTCCTTGCATTTGGATATGAATTATGGGAAGATCGTGGGATTCTCCTAGGCCACAGAGGCTCGGAAGTTGAAGATAAGAATGGAAAGGGAGAGTAGTAGTAGGGCCCGGTCAACAGGCAACCCTGGGAGTTTAGTTGGAGGAGAGAGATCAGTCCTTGGGAGAGGGTCATCAGGGCCATCCTAGTCCTATGCTCAGTCCTCAGCCAGTTCTCCGCCATCAGGGCACAGTCATCAACGGGGAGGTCTCTTTGGACCAAGTCCAGACAGCAGGAGGTTCCATCAGTCGGGTCATTCCGGTGGGAGGTTCCAGCAGCAGCGGAGGTCCCCATGCCCTAAGTGTGGGAGCTTTCATTCTGAGCCTTGTTACTTGGATATAATGGTATGCTATAGATGTTGAGAGAGAGGCCATATTCAGCGAGACTGCCACGCACCCAGTTAGGGTGCGGGTAGGGGTACTGCTCAGCCATCCAGCTCTTCAGCCGCTACATCTTCAGCACGCCCTCCAGCTCTAACAGGGCACGGTACAATTAGGGGTGGAGAACGGGGTCGAGGGGGACCCAGTCGGTTCTATGCTTTGAGTGGTCGCCAGAGTGCAAAGGTATCCCCAGATGTCATCACAGGTATTCTGACTGTTCAGTCATATGATGTTTATGCTCTTATTGATCCCGGGACTTCTTTGTCATATGTTACTCCATTTATTGCTTCAAGTTTTGGGATATAACCCGAACAACTTCACGAGCCGTTCTCTGTGTCGGCTCCGGTTGGTGATTCTATTACGGCCGTGCGAGTCTATAGAAATTGTGTTGTCACGTTGCGTGGTCAGGATACCATGGCCGATCTTATTGAGTTAGAAATGGTACATTTTGATGTAATTATAGGGATGGATTGGCTCTAGTCGTGCTTTGCTAAACTCGACTGCCGAACAAGGATTATGAGTCTTGAGTTTCCTAGTGAATCAATTATCGAGTGGGAGGGTAATAATGTGATGCCAAGAGGTAGATATATTTCCTACCTTAAAGCCTCAAAGATGATTAGAATAGGGTGCATCTACCATTTGGTCCAGGTTGCGGACACCACTTCAGAGGTGCCTGCTCAGGGGATTTGTGCCTGTTGTGATGAATTTCTTGAAGTATTTCTGGGAGAGCTTCCTGGGATTCCACCAGATAGAGAGATCGAATTCGGGATTGATGTATTGCCAGATACGTAGCCAATATCTATTCCACCTTACCGAATGGCGCCAGCAGAATTGAGAGAGTTAAAAGAGCAATTGAAAGATCTATTAGAAAAGGGTTTCATACGGCCAAGTGTGTCGCCTTGGGGCGCACCGGTTCTTTTTGTCTGAAAGAAAGACGGATCGCTTCGAATAAGTATTGATTATCGGCAGTCAACAAGGTCACCATAAAAAACAAATACCCATTGCCTCGGATAGATGATTTGTTCGATCAGTTGCAAGGTGCTAGGTTCTTCTCAAAGATTGATTTGTGGTCCGGGTATCACCAGTTAAAAATCAGGGAGCAGGATATTCCTAATACTGCCTTCAGGACTCGATATGGGAACTTTGAATTTCTGGTAATGTCTTTTGGGATAACCAATACCCCATCAACTTTTATGGATCTTAGAATCGGGTTTTCAAACCGTTTCTTGACTCCTTTGTAATCGTCTTCATTGACGACATCCTTGTTTATTCGCGAAGTCAGGGAGATCATGCTACTCACCTCAGGGCAATTCTGTAGACTCTTCATCAGCACCAATAGAGATTCGGGTTTATCCCCAAAAGATTGCAGCGGTAAAGGATTGACCTAGGCACACGACCCCGATAGAGATTCGCAGTTTCTTGGGTTTGGCTGGATATTATCGGAGGTTCATGGAGGGATTCTCTACCCTCGCCTCCCCATTGACTAACCTAACACAGAAGACGATTAAGTTCCAGTGGTCTGATGCTTGTGAAAAGAGTTTTCAGGAATTGAAATTGAGATTGACTACGGCGCCAGTGTTGACCTTGACAGAAGGTTCGGAAGGGTTTGTGGTGTATTGTGATGCTTCAAGGGTTGGTTTGGGGTGTGTATTGATGCAATGTCGTAAGGTAATAGCATATGCTTCTAGACAGCTCAAGAATCACGAGAAGAATTATCCGACGCATGATGTGGAGCTCGCAGCAGTTATGTTTGCATTAAAATATGGCGGCATTATCTTTATGGGGTCCATGTGGACGTGTTCATAGACCACAAGAGTCTTCAGTATTTATTCAAAAAAAAGGAGTTGAACTTAAGGCAGCGGAGGTGGTTGGAATTGCTCAAGAATTATGATATGAATATTTTGTACCATCCAGGGAAGGCGAATGTGGTAGCCGACGCTCTTAGTCGGAAATCCATGGGTAGATTAGCTCATTTGGAAGCAGATGAGAGGCTTTTGGCTCGGGAGGTTTATCAGTTAGCTAGTCAGGGGCTCTGTCTTTCGACCTCAGACGAAGGGGATGTCGTGGTGCGTAATGGAGAAGAATCTTCACTTGTAACGGAAATCAAGGAAAAGCAATTCATAGATCAAGCATTGGTACAGTTGAGAGAGGCAAATCTGAATCATAAGACTACAGCATTTTCACACGGCAATGGTACGGTGTTTTACGGTGCCAAGGGAGGTTATGTGTTCCGGACGTAGATGATCTTCGGGAAGGGTAATGGCAGAGGCTCACAATTCCAGGTATTCAGTACACCCAGGTTCTAATGAAGATGTATCATGATCTCAAAGAGATTTATTGGTGGAATGGTATGAAGAGGGGTGTGGCGGACTTTGTCGCTAGGTGTCCGAATTGTCAGCAAGTGAAGGCCGAGCATTAGAGGCCCGGTGGGTTGATGCAGCTTATGGAAATACCAATGTGGAAATGGGAGATGATCAATATGGACTTTGTGGTAGGTTTACCCCGCACTCAGCGCAAGTTCGACTCAATTTGGGTGATAGTGGATCGACTAACAAAATCAGCTCACTTCTTGCCAGTCAAGTCCACCGATACTGCGGAACAGTATGCCCAATTGTATATCAAGGAAATAGTCAGGCTCCATGGTACTCCAGTATCTATTATCTCGGATCGAGGGGCCCAGTTCATAGCTAACTTTTGGAAGAAATTTCAGGAAGGTTTGGGTACGCAGGTAAATCTCATCACAGCATTCCATCCACAGACTGATGGGCAGGCAGAGCAGACCATTCTGACGCTTGAAGATACTACAGGTTTGTGTATTAGATTTCAAGGGTAGCTGGAATGATCACTTGCTGCTTATAGAATTTGCTCATAATAATAGTTTCCATGCTAGTATTCAGATGGCCCCATTTAAGGCATTGTACGGAAGGAGGTGTAGGTCTCCGATTGGATGGTTCGAGGTTGGCGAGGCGGAACTGTTAGGACCGGATCTTGTGCACCAAGCTATGGAAAAAGTTAAGGTCATTCAGGAAATGATGTAAACTACTCACAATCGTCAGAAATCCTATGCGGACATTCGTCGAAGAGACTTGGAGTTTCAAGTGGATGATTGGGTATTCTTAAAGGTGTCTCCCATGAAAGGAGTAATGTGGTTTGGGAAGAAAGGGAAATTGAACCCATGGTATGTCGGGCCATATAGGATTTCTCAAAGGATAGGACAAGTGGCTTATAGGCTGGAATTGCCCCCTGAAATGTCATTAGTGCACTCAGTGTTTCGTGTTTCCATGTTGAAGAAGGTGATTGGGGGTCCATCTGCCATTGTGCCGGTTGAGACGGTTGAAATTAATGAAGGATTGTCATATGAAGAGGTTCCAGTTCCTATTCTTGATAGGTAAGTCCGTAGATTAAGGAATAAAGAGATTGCTTCTGTTAAAGTATTATGGTGGAGTCAACAAGTCTAAGAAGCCACATGGGAAGCGGAAAATTAAATGAAAGAGAAATACTCCCACTTGTTTGAATAAGTCCGGTAGTGGTTTTGAAAGTTGTCATTCCTAAGAAAGTATATATTGTGTTAAATTTTGTGCAAGAACACTCGACTCCCCTAATTACCCTACTATTTTGACTTCCCAAACTTCGTGCCATAAATGTATATGTTATTGTGAATAGCTGAATTATGTGCAACTCATTGTAATAGTTGAATTATGTGCAAATTTGTGGAGTTAATCGAACTATGTGAGGCTTGTGAAGTAATTGAATTACATGTAGCTTGTTGAAAGGATAGGTTTATGTGCAAGTTTATAGAGTAATAGGTAATGTGTGGAATTGGTAAAACATGTGTTTCGGGGGCTCTCTGACAGGTAGATAGGCCTAAATACAAAGGAAACTCTGGCGAAATTTTCAGAAAATATCGGAGTTAGTAAAATTTTTTGGGTTGGCTTATTTTGTGTTTTTCCTACTCAAGTGATTCCCCGATCCTCATTCGAGGACGAATGATTTTAAGTGGCGAAGAATGTAAAGACTCGTAAAATTTCATGGCTAAAAATAATGCCCAAATAGGTCCGCGTGTTGTTATAACTGTAGAAATTCTTAAAAACGGACCCTTTTGAGTAAAAAGTACCCCGGGACTTAAAAGATATAATTTTCCAGAATTACGCAGGTCTGCGGTCCACTATGCAATCGCAGATCAGGGCAGTCTACTTTTCTTTTTAGCCCATTTGAGGGCCAATTATGCGACAGGAATGCAGACCGCATAGAAAGAATGTTATCGCATTCCTGACCGCATTTCTGCTTCGAGACTGTTAAATTTCTAATTTCATACCCGACCCCCAGTTCATTAAAACACCTCCCTTTTTCATTTTAAGCTCATTTTCTGATAAATTAGATAGAGGAGAGAGTGGGTTCTAGAGAGAGAGAGTCCAACTTCATCCAATTTGTTCCTCCAACACTACTCAGACCTGGAATTGATCAAGTAGGACACCATTTTCTTCACTACAAGAGGTAAGCTTCTACCCTATCAACCTAAATTTCCAATTTTTTGTTAAAATGAAACATGGTTAGGAGAATTCATGAAGATAAGGGTAGGAGCCTTGCATTCTTGTAACCAACTAATCATAACCTAGTAAAAGGAAATGGATTAGAGTAATCTTTCACTAAAAAGAGGCCTTTTTAATCTAAAAGAGCACTTAGTGTTTGATAGAATGATCAAGTGAGTTAAAGACATGATCATTGTTCCTAATTATAAGTTAAATTATGCCACATTGTGAACTAGATTGAAGGTGTTAGAAAGTCCGGTGAATTGTGGTAGAAATTAAGAAAAAATCCTGAATCAAGGTATGTATGGCTAACTTTAATCTTTGTAGAGTTACCTTGTCGGTGTCCGAGTACACGGTATAAAATTCTTGCTTGAGCATACGTGAATTGTTTATCCTTCTATGTCGAGTTGTACGAATTCATTCTCTGATTTTCTTAAGTCAATTACCATGCTAATTGAGATTATGAAGGGTGATTCTTTGTGCTTATCCTACCATGTGTAAAGTTCGTTAAATGTTGAATACATCGGTATGAGAGAATGTGCTGCAAAACAAAAGAAATGATAATGAAATAAAGTGTTGAATGTATCCAAGTGCTAAATGTTGTGTAGTAAATAATGAAAGTAAATATGGGCTGATTTTATTGAGTTTAATGATTGTGGCAACACCATATATGAATTGTTGATTGGTAAGGATCATTGTGCTTTGATTTCACATAGTTATTGGTTGATATGAACTTATGTTCTTCATGATAAAGATCCTTGTAATATAATTGTTGGTGATTGGGTTGCGCGCTGCAACACGAAGTAATAAGGGTTGAGAGGTAACAAGGGTGAAATGTGATTGTACGGTGGGATCGGGTGGTGCGCCGCAACACAAAGTAATAAGGGTGGAGAGGTAACAAGGGTGAGATGATAATGTACGGCGGGATCGGATTGCGCGCTGCAACAAATGAGAAATTGAAACAAGTAGCTGTGAAATCTACATTTTTGGTTTTCTGTATACTTGTGTGGTTACCCTAACTGCTTTCTAATTGTGTATTGTTTGATTCTACTTGGAATAAACTTGGTTCATACATGCTAGTACTATTCAATGGTACTAACGCCCCTTTTTGTCGGGGGCGCTACGTCTTTTATATGGATGTAGGTGGTTCCACAGAAGGTAGCTCAGACCGTCGATAGTTGTGTTTCCCCTTCGTACCTTCAGCAGATCCGGTGAGCCCCATTTCCTCTCGGGGCCATGTGTAGTCTACATCATCTTTTTTGTATATGTTATGTCTTTTAAGGTATAGTCGGGGCCTTGTTGCCGGAAAGTATTGTATTAACCCTTAGTACTTAGAGGCTCCGTAGACATGATGTGGGTTGTACATATATGTGTTTTGGGCGGTAAATTTGTTTACTAGTAATCGTGGTCCGAATCAGAATTATTGTATGTTTTGTGAGTATGTGATAAAGGATAATATGAACTCAAGTAGTATATTCATGCTTAAACTCTAAATTGCTAATTCATGTGGAATAATGTATATTATAAACACGGGGTGAAGCGTTGGGTAGGAAAGATAATCCAGGTCCGCTTGTCCGAGATCATCCGGTTGGGCGCAGGTCTCGTCCCTCGGTTTTGGGGCGTGACACCAAGGCTCAAGAATTTTCAAGATTGTATCTACTTTGGCTTGATCAATTTCAATCCCTTGATGTCGGACAATGAAACCGAGGAACTTTCCGAAAGTAACTCCAAAGGCGCATTTCAATGGATTCATCCTAAGTTGGTACCTCCAAAGCAACTCATACACCATTCTAAAGTATTTCAAGTGGTCACCCCTCTTTCTCGATTTTACCACCAAGTCGTCCACATAGCATTCGACATTTTTGTGGAGAAGATCATCAAAAATATTCTGCATGGTGATAACAAGGGATTTTAGCCTATTATTTGCTCTCGTTTGCTTAGGTTTTGGGCCGAAACTGCTAAAGGTATTCCCGGAAACTAACTTAATGTGCTTGCTTGTAGGTTTTGGTCAAAATGAGGCAAAGAAGCCAAAATAAGCTCATGAAGGAGTCAAACTTGCAAAAATCAGAAGCAGGAAATGAACCGCTGACCGCGACGGAAAAGCGCAGCCACGTAGTGTTCATCGCTAAGGCGGATACAACAACGTGGACCGCAAAAATGAGGTTCAGAGAAGCTGCAGCCAAGTACAAACATTGTCGATGATCACGCTACAAAAGAGCGGTCACGAGCCCTTTGGCGCGGCAGCGACAGGATCTACGGTAACAGGGAGATAGAGATTCAGAGAGTTTACAAAGTGGACTCAAAAGGAAGAACGCGCCCTGCGTCTAAATTTCGCGGCCACAAAATTACCAGACGCGGACGCGAATGTACTTACATTTTCTGCGAAACCTAGTCCAGTCCAAGCCCAGATTTGGAGAAACGCGGTCTGCGCTCGTTATTGCATGAATGCTAAAGTCCAAGCATTGAGGCGCCCATTTCTACGATATCAGTGAAACCTTCGTAGGGCCATTTTTGTCCAGAAAATTCAGTTGTGTATAAATAGATCTTTTTCACATTTTTAGGTTAAGTTTTTGTATCAGGGAACACGTGAACAGCCGTACTTTACCAGTTTGAGTAATTTTAGAGTAGTGTTAGCTTCTATCTTTAGATTTTCTTCTTGTGTTTGAATTTCATGGCTTATATTACAGCTCCATCTTTGATTTCTACCATTATTATGAGTTGCTAGACCCCATAGCTAGGGTTGTGATGCAACCCTAGTGTGGATATTTAATGGGTCTTTAATTTAGGGCTTCATTGTTTATGGGTTAGTGATATCTATCTTATTTCTCACTTTAACTGTAGAATTGGTGGTTGCAAACACTGATTCGAGCCTTTTTGACTTAGTCTCTTCTTGAGAAAGAGGGACCAAGTCTAGGAAAAATAGTCCAGCAAGGAATTGAGGTGAATTCAAGAGATTGATATCCCTAATTAAAGGGTTAAACCTAGAGATAGTAATACCCGACTTGAGCCAATTTCACTTGCATTGCTTGAACACCCATTTGGGCTTGAGAAAGCCAAATGGGGCAAAGTCACTCAAACTACCGAGAGGTATAGAGTGAGTATTTATGTGTGAAGGCTATATCACGATCCCAATAATAACAAGCTAGTCCTAGACTCTCGACTCCATTAGATACTCGCCTAAAGCGGAAGTCACTTCCCTAGTGTCTTCTATCACTTGAAAAACTCTCACAAAAATATTATAGTTAGATTACTCTTTAGCATTCACTAGTATAAAAATTAGATTAGAAACAATCCCAACCATGGTTAGAAGTGCAATTAGAAACAACACGCACAGCTAGATTAGGTAGAAACCCAACCCCCAACCAATATTAACTCCTTGTGGATATCGATCCCGACCTATATAGTAAAACTGCATCGACGTCTCCTCGCTACTTTATCGTGGTGTAGAATTGGAACCGATCACTTTTTGGTGTCGTTGCCGGAGAGTTAAACAATTTTGGCTATCTATCTGACTAGTTGTGTGTCTTGTTTTTCTTTCCTTCTATTTTACTAACTTTTTTGTGTTAATCGCTTTAGGTACAAAATGGCTGATCCTCTCGGCTATGTTCTCCCGGGGGAGGAGGTATATGATAATGGTGAAGATGAGGTGCATCTAGTACCTCAAACTCAAAGAGAGTTCTTCACTGGCGCTCCCCATCAGAATGCATACAAACATATAAAGGGTTTTGTAGATACTTGTTGGGGAAGCAAACAGACAAACGTGTCGGAAGATGCATTGAGACTGAGATTTTTCCCTTTTTCACTTAAATGGAAATCTTTGGACTGTATCGAGAGGCTCCCCAACTATTCCATCACCACGTGGGATGAGTTGGCTGAAAAGTTTATAGCCAAGTTTTTTCTCACTGGGTCATATGGCAGCATTAAGGGTGAGATCTTAGCCGAGGAACCTAATAACCTCTTCATGAAATCTGGGAGAGATGTAGCACTATGGTAAAGGCATTACCCAACAATGACAAGATTGAAGCAATGATTCAGCAGAATTTTTACAGGGGTATCAACACTACCAACCAATGTATGGTAAATTAGCTAGCTGGGGGAAATTTTATGAAGATGCCTTATGTCGATGGTTGTGACATACTTGATGAAATGGCTAACACTTCTTCAGCTTGGCAGAGTCGGGAAAATGTTCCTCAAGGTGACCCAAATGTAATCAATCTTCACAAGGAACTTCAAGACCACAGACAAGCCATAGCTGAGTTGACAACTACTATGAATCGGCTAGGAAAAGACCAACTTTAGCAAGTTCAAGGAACAAATCAAGTAAATGCAACGGAAGGAATAAATTTAATGGTGAACAAGAGGAGACAGCGTGGTCAACAAGTGCAAATAAATCAAGATCAATATGAACAAAGTGGAAGTGGCTACAACCAATATGATTCTTATGATGACCAAAGTGAGGAAGTTTTGTATGCCAACAACTACCAAGTACAACGGAGCAATGCTCCGGATCAACAATGAAGATCGCAAGGGAATAACAAAAATTGGAGCAACCAAGGTCAAGTAAATTGGAACAATAATAAAAACAACAACTCAAACAATTGGGGAACAACAACCAGAATTTGGGTAGGTAATGGCAATCGGGTGTCGGGCTTTCAAAGGCCCTAGATGTATCAACAACCCAATAATCCAACTCCATATCAATCTCAAGGTCAGAGTTCTTCAACTAATGAGATGGGGCAGATCGAGAATATGTTCAAACAAATGATGGAAAGGAGTGTAGATTCTGATGCTCAAATTGCCTCCCACACTACTTCTATTCGCAACCTTAAAGTACAAATGGGTTAAATCTCGCAAGAATTGAACACTCACCCTAAGGGGGCTCTACCAAGTGACACGGTATTAAACCCAAAGGGTGGGAACAATACAATTCATGCCATGGCGGTGACCACAAGGAGCCGTAGAGGTGGTGAAGCAAGTACCTCCAATCAAAAGAAAGTTGTGAGTGATGATGTTGTGGTGCAAAATGATGATTATCCAATAGTTGATGAGCAAGTGAGTGAAGATAATTTGAACGATGATGTGAGGATTGATATTCATGACAACGAGGGAGAGACTCAAAATGACGTGAACCCGTCAAGGGAACAAGTGATAGAGATACTGGAAACGGTAGTACCAAAAGCCAAGGCTCCTTTACCAAGACCTCCCCCGCCTTATCCTCAAAGACTTTCAAAGAAAAAGAATGAAAATCAATTCAAAAAGTTTATTGAGATGATGAAAAGTTTATCAATAAATGTGCCCTTGGTGGAAGCTCTTGAGCAAATGCCAGGATACGCCAAGTTTATGAAAGACTTGGTAAGTAAGAAGAGATCTATGGATTGTGAGAACATTAAAATGACTCATCAAGTTAGTGCCATTGTGCACTTAATGGATTCAAAGCTTGAAGATCCCGGGGCATTTACAATTCCTTGTACCATTGGGAGTGCGGCTTTTTCAAAGGCCTTGTGCGATTTGGGAGCAAGTATAAATTTGATGCCTTACTCAGTATTTAAGACTTTGGTTATTGGTCAACCAAGATCTACTTCAATGAGATTGCAAATGGCGGATAGAACAATGAAAAGGCCGCTTGGTATTATTGATGATGTTCTTGTCCGGGTCGACAAGTTTAATTTGACTGCTGATTTTGTGATTCTTGACTGCAAAGTCGACTATGAGGTGGCTATAATATTGGGAAGGCCTTTCCTAGAAACAGAGAAGGCTTTGGTTGATGTGGAAGCAGGGAGCTCACCTTCCGGGTGGTCGATGAAAAGGTTGTATTCCACATGTGCAAATCTATGAGGCATCAAAATAGTAATGAAGTGTTCTCTTTTGTGGATATTGTGACGGAGGTGATAGTTGATGAAACAAGTGCTATGATTAATGTGGAAGATCCTATGGAAGTTTTACTGTTGAACCATGAGGATGATGAGAGGGATTGTTTGGTTGAATGTGCAAACTCCTTGCAAGGAATGGGATCCAACTATTATGGGGCCCGTAAACTCTCCTTGGACTTGGAAAACTGGAAGACTCCACCGACAAATCCCTCAATCGAGGAGCCACCAACATTGGAGTTGAAGCCTCTACCCTCTCACCTCAGGTATGAATTCTTAGGCCTATCTTCTACATTACCTGGTATTCTTTCTGCTTACTTAACCAAAGTGCAGGTAAACTCCACTCTTGAGGTGCTTCAAAGAAGAAAAAAGGCAATTGGATGGACCTTAGCTGACATTCGGGGAATAAGCCCCACCATTTGCATGCATAATATTATACTTGAGGATGACGCGAAACCTTACGTGGAACATCAAAGGAGGTTGAAAGAGGCTATGCAAGAGGTTGTCAAGAAAGAAATTATCAAATGGCTTGATGCAAGGGTGGTGTATCCTATTTCGGATAGTGCATGGACTTCACAGGTGCAATGTGTGCCAAAAAAGGGGAGTATGATTGTTGTGACAAAAGATAAAAATGAGTTTATCCCTACTAGGACCATGACCGGATGGAGGGTATGTATGGACTATTGAAAGTTGAACAAAGTGACCCGCAAAGATCATTTTCCATTGCCCTTTCTTGATCAAATGTTAGACAGACTTGCCAGGCGTGCCTACTATTGTTTCTTGGATGGGTACTCAGGGTACAACCAGATTCTCATAGCCCCGGAAGACCAAGAGAAAACTACCTTCACATGCCCGTATAGAACATTTGCATTCTCACGGATACCGTTTGGATTGTGTGATGCAGCCGCTACCTTTCAGCGGTGCATGATGGCTATATTTACAGACATGGTAGAGGACTTCCTTGAAGTCTTTATGGATGATTTCAGCATTGTTGGGGAGTCATTTGAAGAATGCTTGGAAAATCTTGACAAGGTTCTAGCCCAATGTGAAGAGACAAATATTGTGCTTAATTGGAAAAAATGCCACTTTATGGTCGAGGAGGGCATTGTCTACGGCCATAAGATCTCAGGGAATGGAATCAAAGCGGACAAGGTGAAGATAGAAGTGATTTCAAAGCTACCTCCTCCTACTTCCGTCAAGGAAGTTAGGATCTTTCTTGGGCATGCGGGGTTCTACCGAAGGTTCATCAAGACTTTTCCAAAGTGGTGAATCCCTTGTGCAAGATACTAGAAAAGGATGCAAAGTTTGTGTTAAATAAAGAGTGCATGAAGGCTTTTGAGCTTCTAAAGTATAAATTGACAACCACTCCAATTATTACCACACCCAATTGGAGCTCTCCCTTTGAGCTCATGGTCGATGCAAGTGAGGTCGCGGTAGAAGCGATTTTTTGGGTAAAGGGTTAAAAAGCACCCGGTGTATTATGCAAGGAAAAAAATTAATGATGCCCAAAGTCAATTATACAGTGATGGAGAAAGAGTTTTTTGCAATTGTGTTCGCCATGGAAAAGTTTAGGACTTATCTCATGGGTGTCAAAGTAATTGTTCACACTGATCACGCGGCACTCTATTACTTGATGACCAAAAAGGACTCGAAAGCTAGATTGATGATATGGGTTTTGTTGCTTCAAGATTTTGACCTCGAGATCATTAATAGAAAAGGAAGTGAAAATCAGGTAGCGGATCATTTGTCCCATTTAGAAGAGGAAAGGAGGCCCAATGATGGTCTTGACATTAATGATGCATTCCCGCATGAGCAACTCCTCTCTGTTTCTTTGAATGGTACGTCTTGGTTCGCGGATGTTGCTAATTTCCTTATTACTGGCATTGTCCCGTGTGAGCTCTCTTTTAGCCAAATGAAGAAACTCAAACGGGACAGTTTGGACTATTATTGGGATGAGCCATATTTGTTCAGGATTTGCAATGATGGGGTGATTCGTAGATGTGTCCCAGAGGAGGAGCAAGTGAGTGTACTGGATACTTGTCATTCCTCGCCTTACGGTGGTCATCATGGTGGGGCAAGAACTACTTCCAAGGTTTTTAGTTGTGGTTTCTATTGGCCAACCTTGTATAGGGATGCTAGTGAGCTTGTCAAGAGATGTGATGAATGTCAGAGAGCTGGGGGAATATTAAAGAAGGATGAAATGCCTCTCGCCACTATTCTTGAAGTTGACATTTTTGACGTGTGGGGCATAGACTCCATGGGGCTTTTTGTGAGTTCGTGTGGCAACACTTACATTCTGTTGGCGGTTGATTATGTTTCCAAGTGGGTGAAAGCCGTGGATTTTCCCAACAACGAGGCCCGGAGTGTGGTGGTGTTCCTCAAGAAAAATATCTTCACACGGTTTGGTAATCCTCGAGCAATCATCAGTGATGGGGGGGTCTCATTTCTTCAATAGGGCATTTGACACTTTGCTTTCAAAGTACGGTGTCAATCACAAGGTGTCAACTCCTTATCACCTCCAAGATAGTGGACAAGTGGAGATCTCAAACAAGGAAATCAAAAGCATATTGTCAAAAACTATCAATGCAAATAGAACGGATTGGTCAAGGAAGCTCGATAATGCGTTGTGGGCTTATAGGACTGCATTTAATACTCTAAGCGGTATGTCTCCGTACCGGTTGGTGTTTGGGAAAGCGTGCCATCTGCCGGTTGAGCTAGAACATAAAGCTATGTGGGCCTTGAAAAGGTTAAATCTTGAGTGGGATGTTGCAGCAAATCTCCGGGTGGAACAACTCAATGAGCTAGATGAGTTCCGGTTTCGTGCCTATTCAAGCTCATCATTGTACAAGGAGAAGATGAAATACTTGCACGACAAATATGCCCGAAACAAGGAATTCTATGAGGGTGATTTGGTCCTTCTCTTCAACTCCCAGTTACGTCTGTTTTCGGGAAAGCTTAAGTCCAAATGGAGTGGACCCTTTGAAGTAGTGCATGTAACACTTTTTGGTGCTTTTGACTTGAAGAACAAAAATGGTGAAATCTTCCGGGTTAATGGGAACTGTGTGAAGCATTACTTGGGAAAATTTGATGACAGCCACGTGGTGGCCTTGATCAAGTTCCAATGATAATGGTAACCTGCGTCGTGCCGCGACGTTAAATCATGCGCTTCTTGGGAGGCAACCCAAGTGTTTTTTTCTTTCTTTTTCATTTTTTCTTAGATTAGGCTCTATTTTGAACTAACTGGTTGTGATATTACTGTAGGAATTGTTTGTACAGTGCAGGATTGTTTCTGGAAAAAATTGGCTAAGGATGGGATCTACGCTGACCGCACCCAAAACTTTGCAGTCAGAGGAAATTTTTTTGCGGGGGCGTAATTGTGCAGCGGACACGGACTTGAAAAGTCCAGAATGGTAAATCTCTGAAGTTGCATCTGTGTCTATGGTTATTTTGCGGTCAGCGGTGCTTGTTCGCAGTCGCATCTATTTTTCCGCTCTCAGCGGAGTTGTTCCAACAACAACTCTTCAAAAAGGTAAAAGCGCGGACCGCGATGAAATTCCGTGGACCGCGCTCAGGTAAGTCGGTGGTCCTTCTTCTTTAAGTATAAATAGACGATTTCATCTCCTTTTACACTTTTTGAACTCTCATTTCTCAAAGCAATACAACACTGTTCATCTTCTACTCTTTAATCTTCATTCTCATCGTACTTACCAAGAGTCCGTTCTCTACTTCAATTCTCACAACTGGTATGCTAGAATCCTTGTATTAATTTTAAATTCTTTCTTTTTATTTTTAGTTAGCTTCACTTTTTCTTTCTAATTAGGGTTAATACATGCCAAGAATAAAATCATGCTTAACTGAGGCAAACTTAATGGGTAATTGTTTGCCATGCCTAATGGGGGATAGGGGTTGCTCACTAAACATGGTAATTGCCTAATTTTTATTCTAAGTACAAACCCAAGGTCATGAATCTTTCGTCAGTACCCCTATATTTTGAATTTCGCAAACCGCGGTCCAAATTTAGCGGTTCGCATTCATGATGGTGTGAGTGTTGGATGGGTTAATTGTTTCGGCCGCGGATATTTTTACGTGCTCAGCGGTTTACTATTCGCGGTCGCGCTTATAATTTCACGAACTACGCTGCTGAGCTTCAGAGAGTTACTTAATTGGGTCCGCGGCCACGTTCGTTTTTACGCGGTCAGCGATTTACTTTTCGCGAACGCGCCCAATTTTTCGCTGTCAGCGGTGACTCAACTTCAGAAACTGGGTATTTTGAACCATAATCTTCCGCGGCCGCGTCTCTTTTTACGCGGACTGTAGTGGCCCGTTTGCGATCGCGACCCCTTTTCCGCTGCTAGGGGACCACTACTCTATTAAACACAATGATCATTTATCTGCTTTCATTTCATAATTGATTGAATAACATTACTAATGAGCTTCCACTGATTGTGTATGCAGATAATGGTTAGATCTCAAGGTGGTCCAGAAAAACAACAAGGGAGGGAAGATTCCTCATGGGGCCGTGGGAGAGGAAAACAGATAGCACCCCTAGCTCCTAAAAGAATCATTGGTAATAAACAGACCCTCCGGAGACCCATTCCAAACACATTGGAGACCAGTGATTATGTTCCCTCCCGGGAGATTTCTGAGGGGGAGGCTACCCAAACCCAACAAAAGGCACAATCTCAGCCTTATAGGCTCGTAAATAAATCTACCTGTTTAACCGGGTCTGGCTCTGAAGGAGATAGCTAGACTCCAACACCTCCTGCCCCAACTGCTGCAACTCCAGCCTCCATAGCAGCCCCAGTGAATGTTGATAGTGATGACGATGTCCCAGATGACGGGAGAGGTTGTGACATACGGACTGGGGATTGTTGAGATCAAGGAACCCAGCGGTATGGCAGACCGCTTCGTCAGTGAGAAGGCCTAGCACAAGTTCCGGGAATGGTGGCCTCAAAAGTCACTCACACTTGAGAGGGGCTTCATTGAGAGAGATATGCTACCCCACAACCCCAACGTCAAGAGACAGTTCAATGAAAGAGTGGGGTGGAGTATTTCACCATCAAGCTACCAGAAGCCAATGAGTATTTGGTCAAAGAATTTTATGCAGATGTCGCCCACATAAAAAAGGGCACATATTTGACCAAGGTTTGGAACCGGAAAATTATGTTTGATGGCAAGTCTTTAAATGATTATGATGTGTTCAATGATGAGGATGAGTCGCTCTATCTGGAAAAGGTGGCTTTGGATGAATTAGCCCGCCCATGGCTTGCAGCGGTGATAGCCATTCCTGGGACTACTCCAGCTTGGCTTACACCGGGGGTTCAAATCTTTAGGAACACTCTATGCTTTGAAGCAAAGGGGTGGTCTAATTTTGTGTGCAGCCGTATAGACCCTACTCAGCATGACAGTGATATGCCATTCTCCCAGTCGATTATTGTGGCGGCTATCATGGTGGGGTTCCCAATAAATATGGGGAAAATTATGGCCAGAGTTATTACCAGAGCCATTGGCAAGGATGAATGATCGTATACCTTCCCAAACATCCTCACCATGTTCTTAGAGGACTAGGGAGTAGAATGGAGGGACTTTGACACAAAAGTGAAGCCAAAAAGGGCATTCTCCGGGTACAGCCTTTAGGGTCCAGACAACCCCAAGTCCAAGGGAAAAACCACCACCTCCACTAGTCAGTCTGAAGAGCCAGGGGTAGTGTCCACTGTGTCCGAGCCTTCCACTGCCGAGGGGTCATCTGCTGCCATACCACATCCACCCTCCAGGCCATCTACTTCTATCCCACGATCAGTGTCTTCTTCATCAGCATATCCTCAAACTGCTCTGAGGGTTAATCAGACTTTGGTCGGCATCAACATCTGGATGCAGGTAGCTACATCAAAGTTATATGCCTTATCCATTGCAGTAGCAGCTCAAGAAGTTCCAGCACAGCTCCAGATGCCTCCATCAGTGGAGGAATCATTGAAGAGTATTCTTGAAAACCAAAAAAAGATTTTGGAGTCTCTAGGTGAGCATGAAAAGGTAATCAAGGAGCTGGGTAAACAGGTGAGGAAAGTGAATAAGGGTCAAGAAGAGTTAAAGAAAGAGGTGGCGAAGCTCACTTCCGCTGGCGACATTCCTCTATATCTTCTTATGGGAGAAACTACCCCAGCAGCACAGACAGCTCAGCCAGCACAGATACCAGAGCACGAGGCTGACAGAGAGTAGTGAGGAGAGTGGTGATACCCTAGACAGAGGACTTAGAGATTGAGCTGGAGGACCTCGAGGAGGGTGATGAGTCTGGACAGCCACAGGACCCTACTAGTGACCCCATGCAGACAGAGGCCTCATAGTGAGTTCTCTTTACTCTTTTCCCTCCCCTATTCTATTTTTGCTTTTAGCATTGAGGACAATGCTAATTTTTATTTGGGGGTGGCCTTATTTGGATATGATGATTTCGATGGTTTGTAATAACTTTGATACTATTTTTCTTTATGTTTTTACTTATCGTATTTTTATTTTCGTTAGTTTTCACTTTTGGTATGTATATAACTTTACCATTCCATATATATATTCATCCCCATTTTGTGTATATTTGTTTCACTCCCCTATGGTACATCTTCATTCTACTTTCCGCATTTTACTTTATAAGTTGTAGCTTCTTATTTCATTTAGTAGCTTCTTTTTGAATTTGTAGCTTCTTTCTACATTGTTTTTCGTGATCAATAAGCCTTTGGTTTTCTTAATTCCACGGTTCTTTCCAAAGGTGTAATTTGTGTGAACCGAGTGGCTTTTCCCGACGATGGATGGCGTGACAACCTTCTTAAGGGATTGAGTCTATTTTTCTTTTTTTTTCTTTTTTTCTTTTTTTGATATAAAGTAGTAATGAATAAAAGTGATTCGAGTAAGCTTCACTTGGCACTAACACATTTACCTTCGACCTCATGGTTAGAGACAAGTTTGTTGACGAGATTAGCTCTAGTTGTGATCTTTAGAATCTTGAGTTGACTAAAACTATCATCAAGTGGTTTCTGTTAGCTATATGTGATCTTCAATCCTAGCCAGGGTTATTGTGGTCCCTCGACTCTATTCTCTTTAACAATTCGGTAGCTTAAGAGGTGAGGTTTTGAATTGCAAGTCCAAGTCCTGTGCCAACAAGTCTAGAACTTGCCCCGAATATTTTTCTAGGCGAAATTCTAAGTGTAGCTCTATTTGAGAAGTGATTATAGGTTATCCTTGGTCCCATTTAAACTTTGAAAACTTCCACAGCCTACCATTATGATATACTTAGTCATCCCCTTTGAGCCTAAGACTTTTTCATTCAATAACCACATTACAAGCCTTCATAGATTCTATATTAACCCTCTCTTGGCACCTAATATTTCCTTATCATTCATGATGAAATATAGGAAAGAACATAAGTTTGGGGGAGATACAAGGAAGTTCAAGATGATGCAAGGTTCAAAGAACACAAAAAGAATTGATGAAAAGGAAAGGCAAAGAAAATGATGAAAAGCCAAAAAGAAGCATGTAAAAAGAAAAGTAAAGGTTGAAAAGATTCAAGAAAACAATGTTGAAAGGCTTGGAATGATAAGAAAAGGAGAAAAAATTTCATCATATAGAAGAAAAGAGTGACAATGTGTCTCTCTAGTTCCCCCAAGGAAGAAGAAAATGACTCAAAGATTCAAAAAATCATTAACCGAATTGAGAAAATGGAGTGATTAAGGAAAGATAGTACTGTCATGGTTCATTATGTCCGACCTCAATCCAAAAAGCCTTCATTACATCCCGTTAAAGCCCTATAGGATTTCAAGTTGAGTGAGCTTATATTAGTGGTGATTTAATGAGGGGCCCTATGGTACTTAGACTCGGACTTGTGGCATTCTTTTGGGAGTGATGAACGCACTTCTTTACAATCCCGATTTTGAGTGTCACATTCTATAAAGTGAGATGAGCTCATGGAGAGTAGAGGAGAAGGAGTCTGAGATCCACAATGACTTACGTGAGAGAGCGAGTTTCCTTGATGAATTGAGTCAACTCTTGATGCTCTTGTGTCACATTAGACCTATGAAACTCAAAAAGTCGTAACATAATGTTGTTGATAATGCATTTGTGTTAGGGTCATTGTTGGTTCCAATTGAAGTTTGATGAAATCACCTTAGGACAGTTGAAATTTTCCTTTCTTTTTCTTGTGGAGGTGGGAATTACCTTGTTTACTTGAGGACAAGCAAAAGCTTGAGTTTGGAGAAGTTGATAACTAGGGATTTTAGCCTATTATTTGCTCTCGTTTTCTTAGGTTTTGGGCCGAAAATGCTAAAGGTATTCCCGAAAACTAACTTAATGTGCTTGCTTGCAGGTTTTGGTCAAAATGGGGAAAAGAAGCCAAAATAAGCTCATGAAGGAGTCAAACTTGCACAAACCAGAAGCAGGAAATGGACCGCTGACCGCGATAGAAAAGCGCGGCCGCGTAGTGTTCATCGGTGAGGTGGATACAACAAAGCGGCTCGTGAAAATGTGGTTCAGAGAAGCTGCAGCCAAGTACAAACATTGCCGCTGAATGCGCTACAAAAGAGAGGTCGCGAACCCTTTAGCATGGCAGCGACAGGATCTACGCTGATAGCGAGATAGAGATTCAGAGAGTTTACAAAGTGGAATCAAAAGGAAGAACGCGACCCGCGTCTAAATTACGTGGTCGTGAAGTTACCAGACGTGGACGCGAATGTATTTATGTTGTCCACGAAACCTAGTCCAGTCCAAGCCCAGATTTGAAGAAATGCGGTCGCACTGAGGCGCCCATTTCTACGCTGTCAGCGAAACCTCCGTAGGGGCATTTTTGTCCAAAAAATTCAGCTGTGTATAAATAGATCTTTTTCACATTTTTAGGTTAAGTTTTTGTATCAGGACACGCGAACAACCGTACTTTACCGTTTTGAGTAATTTTAGAGTAGTATTAGCTTCTATCTTTAGACTTTCTTCTCGTGATTGAATTTTATGGCTTATATTACTGCTCCGTCTTTGATTTCTACCATTATTATGAGTAGCTAGACCCCGTATCTCGGGTAATGACCCAACCCTAGTGTGGGTATTTAATGAGTCTTTAATTTTAGGGCTTCATTGTTTATGGGTTAGTGGTATCTAGCTTATTTCATGATTTAACTGTAGAATTGGTGGTTGCAAACACTAAAATTCGTGTGTTTTTACTTAGGCTCTTCTTGAGAAAGAGGGACCAAGTCTAGGAAAAATAGTCCAGCAAGGAATTGAGGTGAATTCAAGAGATTGATAGCCCTAATTAAAGGGTTAAACCTAGAGATAGTAATACCCGACTTGAGCCAATTTCACTTGCATTGCTTGAACACCCATTTGGGCTTGAGAAAGCCAAATGGGGAAAAGTCACTCAAACTACCGAGAGGTATAGAGTGAGTATTTATGTATGAAGGTTATATCACGATCCCAATAATAACAAGCTAGTCCTAGACTCTCGACTCCATTAGATACTCGCCTAAAGCGGAAGTCACTTTTTTTTTTTTGGTAACTAAACTTTTTGTATTAATCACCTTTGAAACTTTACAAAACCATAGCTAATCAACACAATTAGCTATCTAAACTCTATATATCTTTAACTCATTCCTATGTACAAGAAGTTCACAACTGAAAACAGAACTTAAACACCTAAAACATAAAACTTTGTAGCAACTCCTTGACTCTAGGTCCTACTCTAACATAGCAGATATAAGCTATTTCACGTACAATTGTTTCCCAACTCCTATATATCTTTTCAAACACTCTATGATTCCTTTCCATCCATATAGTATATATACATTCAGCACACACCAATTTGAAAATTTGAGCTTGCTGTGATTTCCCTCTGGCACTCCGGATAGCCCAGTCAATATGTTGAATCCATGTTTATGTTGTTTGCTTCACTTGCAGCCAATTCTGTTGTTTCCTCCATATAGCTTTAGAAAATTCACATTCAACAAACAAGTGTTCTCTTGTTTCTAGTTGTGCCTGACACAGTGAACATGTTGTATCCATTGGTATTGGAAATAAAAGAAGAACCAAAAACGTTAACTATCCTAAAGTAATATCCTATCCTTCTTGGTTTGAATATTTCAACAACAGAGACGTAAAATTCGTTCAAACAACTTCAAAGGAGCAGAAGCCTATTTCGTTCAAATACAGAAGCTTAATTCCATCGGAATTTTTCGGTTCTAAAAGTATACGATGCAATCTCCAAGAATAGTATACGGAGTTTTTCCTACTCCACGTATGTTAATTCTAAGCCTTCCTTTCATTTTGGCATGATCAGGGCGTAACATTATTCATAGGTTCGGCATATAACTTACCATTCCCCATCTCATTAACCTATATGTTGTAGCCAATCTTCCCTGCAAATATAACCACATTATAAAAATTTCTTTAGGTATGGCATAATTCTTGAACATAAGAAATTTCCATATTGCTGGACTCATTTCAGAGAGAATTTGATAGTAGATAGAATTTGTCAAGATTCTTGTAGTCTTGACACCAGGTATCAAATGTAATTGTTCCTTAGCTTCCAATATCTTCCTAGTAATCCAGCTTGCTTGTGTTGGGATTGTTATCTCCATCAATGGATTTCCTTTGACATAATAAGCATGAATCCATCTAATCCACATCTTATCTTGTTTGTGAGCTACATCCCAACAGGTCTTGATTTGAGCAGCTTGGTTCCATAGCTTTATGTTGATGATGCATATTCCCATTGACTTAGGAATGCATACTCTATCCCAAGCTACCAGAGCTTTCCTGGTGATTGTGTTACTGTCTGACCACACATAGCTTCTACAATAAGCATCTATAGTTTTAAGCACCTTTGCAGGAATTATGAATAACTGAGTCCAATATGCTTGAACACCAAAAAGCACTAATTTGACCAATTGAATTCTCCCTGCATGGGACAGTGTTTTTGCTGTCCATGAGGTAATTCTAGCTATAATCTTCTCTATTAGTGGCTGACATTGCATTAAAGTAATCTTCTTTGTAGATATAGGCACTCCCAAGTATTTGACAGGTAGACTCCAATGAACAAATCCCAGATGATCCATTATATTGTCCTGAACTTCCTTTTTAACACCTCCAAAATATACACAACTTTTTTCAAGATTAGCTTGCAACCCTGAAGCTTCAGAAAATTGCTTGAAGAACCTATAGAGAACAGTAATAGAAGATAAGTTTCCTTTGGTAAAAAGCAGTAGATCATCTGCAAAACTTAGGTGTGTAATACCCAGTTTTGCACGCTTTGGGTGAAATTGATACAGCTTATCCTCTTTCATTTCATTAAGTTGTCTACTTAAATACTACATAGTTATTGCAAATAGAAAAGGAGAGATTGGATCTTGTTGTCTAAGTCCTCTAGCTACATTAAAAGGCTCACTTAGTTCACCATTAACCACCACAGTAAAGTTAATTGTCTGAACACATTCGGTTATCCAAAGAACAAACTGATCAGGGAACCCAAGCTCAATAAACATTTGTCTCACAAAAGGTCATTCAACATAATCATATGCTTTTTGTAAGTCAATTTTAATCATGCACCTAGGAGATATATTCTTCATTGTATAAGCTTTAACTAGCTCATGAGCAAGAAAGATGTTGTCAGCTTTTTTCCTCCCTGGAATAAACCCAGCCTGGGCTTCACATATGATATCTGGAACCACTTCTTGCAATCTGGAAGCTAGTATTTTTGCAATTATTTTGTATAACACAGTACAACATGCAATAGGTCTATACTCCTTCACAGTACTTGGCTTGGCAGTTTTTAGAACTAGAGTGATAGCTGTACAATTAATTTCCCTATACAGTCTCCCAGTTTTGAAGAAATCCTTGATAGCTTCAATAACTTTTGTCTTCACAAGAGTCCATACTTTTTTGAAAAAGTAAGCATTGTATCCATCTACACCAGGTGATTTGTCATTCCCTATTGAGGATAGCCCATCATATATCTCCTTTTCTGTTACTTCTGCACATAGTCTAACTCTTTGTTGTTGATTGATGCATGGTCCTTTCCTCATAGTCTGTTTAGTAACTGCTGGCAATACATAAGTTACAGATCCCATCAAGCCTTTGTAGAAATTAACTATCTATTCTCTAATTTCCTCTGGTTCAACAAGCTTCCTGTTAGTGAGAGATGTAAGTTATGTTATCTGCTTCCTTTGAGTCCTCTCTTTGATCAATGTTGAGAAGTATTTTTTATTAGAATCCCCAAGCTTGATACATTTTGATCAATGCGGAAATCACTTCCCTAGTGCCTTTTATCACTTGAAAAACTCTCACAAAAATATTGTAGTTAGATTACTCTTTAGCATTCACTTGTATAAAAATTAGAATAGAAACAATCCCAACCATGGTTATAAGTGCAAATAGAAAAAAACACGCACATCTAGATTACGTAGAAGCCCAACTCCCAACCAATATTAACTCCCTATGGATATCGATCCCGACCTATTGGGTAAAACTGCATTGACCTCTCCTCGCTACTTTATAGTGGTGTAGGGTTGGAACCGATCACATAGCCCTTTGATAAGTTGCACCAGAATTCTTCAAGGCAAAAGGCATTACCCTGTAACAATAAATACCCTTGGGGGTGCCGAATGCAATAAGTTCTTCATCTTTTGGTTCCATGCGAATTTGGTTATATCCTGACGAATCATCCATAAACGAAATTTCCTCATACCCAGTAGTAGCATCGATCAACAACTCCGGAATATGAAGGGGGAATACATCTTTGGGAAACGCATTGTTGAGATCCCTGAAGTTGACGCACACTGGAATCTGTCCATTCTTCTTCCTTACAGTGACAATACTTGAAACCCACGATGGGTATTTAACTTCCCAAATAAATCCAGCTTCAATGAGTTTGTTAACTTCGGTTTCAATCAGGGGAACCAAGTCCAGCCTAAAGCGCCTTTGAGCTTGCTTAACAGGACGAGCGCCATTCTTGATCGCAAGGTGATAGACTGCTACTTTAGGGTCCAAGCCAGGAATTTCTTTGTAACTCCAAGCAAAGACATCCCTAAACTCCTTGAGTAACTCAATATAAGTGTTTTCTTCATCAACTTCTAGTAAAGCACTTAGATAGTAGGTCTTGGTTCTTCATCAGTGCAAAGTTTAACATCTTTTAAGGCATCAATCGTTGCCTTCACCCCTTCTTCAAGTTACGGGGGATCATCTTTCGCATCTTCATCTTCTTGAGGGTCCCCATCGTTGAAGGATCTGTGATAACACGGTGAAACATGTCCAATTTCTCGTCATCCTCCATTAGATATAAAACACCATGCTCACTTTGTGCAGTAACATGATACGAAGAACCCACACTCTCTTCGTCTTCATCATGTTCTTTAGTATAGACCACAGTGTACGGCTTAAACTTCTGTACTTCATCACAAGAAACCATGACTTTTGTTTGTCGCTTCATTCTACAAGGAACCAAACTTTGGAAATCTTTAGAGATATTCTGAATTTTTGGCGAAGCGGGTGTTCTTGTATTTTGATAATTTCTATGAAACTTATTCCCCTTCTAAAATGGACCCAATCTCTCAAAATACGGAAGTTCTCACAGTTTATTTTCCAAGCCGATCAAAGACAAAAGGCCTGTTAGAAGCGGAAGATTCGTCTTCTACAGTGATATAATTGTTGATCTCCTTTCTTATGGAGATACGCACTGGTGACGGTTGCTTGTATCCCAAACCTTCACGTGGTTTCCTCGTTGCAGCTTCTAATAGGAGCTTACATAACTTTGAGGACTCATTGGTATTGTATCCAAATTTTACAAATAGCTTGTAAGCGTTAGGATCAAAACCTTCATCTGTTCGCTTTGTAGGGAGTGCCACATTTTGCAAACGATCTTGGGCTACAAACCCTGCAAGTGGCTTCGAGGATAAATTTACTCCCTCAATTAGTTTTACCGGAAGAGTTAACTCCTTTAGCGGGTTAGTTTAGAGATTAGATGATTCGCCCTTGTCTTTCTTCCTTTTAGGGACGTATTGGAGCGCATGACTTACTTTCTTGCCATAAGATGCAATATCCCCTCTATGAGATTTATTCGTTTTGATGTGTACCTCCTCAGTAACAGCTTTGGCTTTACCAATAGTCACCTCATATATTTTAGTTGTGGGCTCGTCATTCTTAGTTTTCATGCCATTATCAACTTTTATCTCCTTACAATGCGGTTCTTCAAGTAGAAATTTGCATCGGCGAAGTGTGACTCTGCCTCGATGAATGGCTCATCATCAGCAACTATCTTCTTCTCTACTTCACCCTCTTAATATTTTTAACATTGATGGTAGGTATATGGAACTACTTTATTCTCATGTATCCAAGGCTTTCCAAGCAAGACATTGTATGAAGTCTTCGCATTGATCACATGCAGCCATGCACTTGATTGCATATCTTCAATGGTGATTCCCAGCCTGATTGCGCCTATGGCTCTTTTCCCCCCTGGTTGAATCCTTGGATCATCACACGACTTTCTGAGAGTTCGTTCATGGGAATACCAAGTTCTTTCACAGTGCGAATTGGCAAAATGTTCACTGAGGATCCTCCATCAACCAAAATTTGATTTACCCTTTCATCATGCATATAGCCAATCAGGTACAATGGGCGGCTATGAAGAGTGTCACCTAGCAGAAGATCGTCATTTGTGAACGTGACATTTTCCTCACAAGAATTAACTTCTTGAGGAATGGACTCGATAAGATTTTTCAAAGATGGTGCCAACGGTAGGTCATCACTATTTTCTTTCCCTTTGTCAGTATGGAAAACAGTGGCATAAATACCCTCATGGGAAATCTTCGTGCGGAACCAACTTGATAAAAACTCCTCCAAGGTCACTGGATGTCGTGATTTTGAGGGTGGTGCACCTCCACTTTTTCTTTCTTTAAGTGCTCCTTGGTCTTTTTACCATCATTTTCCTTATTGGTTGCTCTACTGATTCTTTTCGTAGGCTCCTTCTGTGGTGCCTACAACGAGTCACCAACGTCCAACCTTCATCATCATCAGGTTGATTGACTTCAGCTTTGTCGTTCTCCAGTAATTCTTCATCTTTACTTTCTTTAAAACCACATAATTCATCTGGAATGGATGAGCCAAAGGTGATAGAGACTTGGTTTGTGCTTGCTTTCTCATCTTCAAGCACGGTCTTTTTTTTCACGATACAAGTCCATAACTTTGTCTTTGAAGACAAAGCACTTCTCCAGAGGGTGGCTCACAAGTCGATGGTATTTGCAGTAATTTGGGTCATTTGTTTTCCCAGCTTCATTTGGTCGCTTCATCTCCGGAAGCTCAATGAGATTTAACTCGAGGAGTTCTTCAAAAATAGTTGGCACATCAAAATCCAGAAATGGGTACTCTTTCTCTTGCATTTCTTTTAGAGTCAACTTTACACTTGGCTTATCTTGAAAAGAAGTGGATTTCATACTCTGCTTCTTTCTCACCTTCGTCGTGAACTTTACAGCTGATGTGTTGACATTCATAGCTTCTTTTCTTTCAGACTTGGGTACGAACTTTCCCCACTTCCTGACTTCTTTCTTGGCGTTCCCTTTGCGAGGTTCATAGATGGGCAGCCTTTCATTTGCAGCAAAGGCCATGCTCAATTCCATGTCATGGGCACGAGTTGCAAGTTCTTCAAATGTGCTAGGCTTGATACCTTGCAAGATTTAGCGGAATCCCCAATGCATGCCTTGGATTCACATCTCTATGCCAGAAGATTCACTAAGCCTATCTTTATAGTTGAGGCTTGCATTCCTCCAACGATTGATAAAGTCAATGACTGGTTCACCCTTTCATTGGCGAGTGTTTGTGAGTTCCACCATGCTCACAGTGCACCTTGTGCTTTAAAAGCTATTGAGGAACTCTTGCTCTAGTTGATCCCAGGCTTTGTTTACCAAGGGTTTGAACCCCTCTCTTTCCGCACTTTCACTTAATTCACTAATGCGAATGACCGAAATGTATCAAATAGCCTATCAATAGATCTCGCCTCGAGGTCTGTATACCAATCAAAAGCACTTCCTTTTAGCGAGCGGACAAAATTTTTGATGAGGTAATCTCCATAAGTCCCGACGTTGTTGCATGTCTCAACGAAGTGCACCACATGTTGCTTTGGATTGCCTTTACCGTCAAACTGTTGAAACTTTGGAGGTTGATAGCCAACATGCATCTTCAACATATTTATCCCTGTAGTGTACGACTTTGCGTATGTAAGGGAAGACTTGGCAGCAACTTCATATTTATTCTTAATAGTTCCTTCAATGAGTTCCTTCAGTTGATCAATGGCAATCATCCCTTCATATGAGACAGGGATAGACTTAGCAGATGCTACTCGTCTCGGGGGAGAACCAATCTCTAGAACTTCTGGGAGCTTGTCAGGTGCATGGGTGGATTCTTCTTCTATCAAGATTGTCACCCTGTATGTTAGCTTGTCAATTCTAGCATCTTGATTTTTCATGCACTTGGTCAAGCCAGCGATTGCTTCCGTCAAGTTGGGCAACTGATCTTCCACAGAGGAAGTATTTGTCACCATGGCTTGCATGATTATTGTTGATGATGGGGAGTAGCATGGATTGTCACACAGATTGATTCTCGAATGGATCACGCTATGCGGTGTAAGTGGCGAGGATCCATCACTTGAAGCATCATCATCTCCCTTCATAGCAGAGTTCTTGGATTCAGAGAGGTCAAGAAGCGCAAGAGTTTTCTTAATCTTTTCAGCAACATCGCTTCCTCCTTCAGGTGCGTTTGTGGCAGATATTTCTCCTTTTGAGGATGAAGATCCGAAAACAGGGGTTGATGCAGACGGCACTTGGGGTTCTTGTTGTCCTAACGAGCTTGCTTTGCTCCTCGTAACTGGTCCAAAGCTTCCAAAGGTAACATCGAGGATGCTTTCCACGTCAGCATAGAACTTGGAATTAGCAGCCTTGGTAGAAGTTGATCTGGAGTTGGTTTTCTTTGAAGCCATTTCGTTGTTCTTGAACTTTGGTGATTGAAAAGTTGAGATGAGAGGTAGAGATTGTCGCATTGGGCGTGCCAGAATTTGTAGACAATAAATTATGTTGAGAAAATATAATCAAGACCGAAAAGTATCGCAACAATCGTAGTATTTTATTTCAAATATTTGAGTGTTACAATCTCTATGAATCCTCTGATTCTTCTTTTCAACAGTAAATAAAAGAGCCTCCGAGCTTAATCTTGAATTTTATTTTATTTTAATCCAAGTGCTTGAAGCTTAATCTTGATCTTGACGTACTTTTAATCCAAGGGCTTACAGCTTATTCTTGAATCTTCGTCTTGATCTTTCAATCCTTAGAATACTTGAATGTTTGTCGGTTTTAGAGAAATCTGCAGAGTTTGATCCACGAGCTCCCTCTTGCTTCTTGTTATAACTTCTGGTGTCTTCTCTGGGTTATGAAGACTCCTATTTATAGTTGTGGGAGGAAAGAGTTATGATAAGAACAAACTCTTTCCAACCAATCAAATTGAAGTGTGACAACGCCACATTTGATTGGCCAGAACATGTCACTTGCATACTTGACGCGGTTTTATTGGTCTTTTAATTTGACTTGGCATGCCTTATCATTTTGACACGTGGCACGATCCTATTGGCTCTTCCGCTTGACTTGGCGTGCTCCGTCATTTCACGTGTGGCACCAAACTGGACCTCTAGGAAGATAATATCTTGGGCTTAATGAAGTGGGCTCGTCACTTTAGCTCAATTAAATGGGTTAGCCCAATGGATTAAGACTTATTTATTGATCCACATATGTTGGACTTATATAACTTATCCAATTATATTAGCCGAATTTATTTGAACTAATATATCTTGAATTTAAAATATAGTCCAAATTATTTTATGAATTTAATTCCAATAAAATTTATATGCCTACAATTTCGTTTGAGTTAAATTATGCATATAATTGCAATTGCATATACAAGAGAATATTGATCTTCACAAAGACAGAAACTAAAAGAGAAAGATTATTAGTTATCCTTTGAGCAAAATAAAATATTTTACCCGAAACCTGCTTTTAATGTGTATTTCTAAGGTTGTGATGTAAGCTGAGTCAATTGGCAAAGGTACAGAAAATTAGTAGTTCAACATGGGAGCAACAACTACAGATCATTTGTCAGCACACAAAAGGGAAATCAACTTTAGCAAAACTTTTCAAGATGATGTATGCTGAATATACACATGCTCTATGGCAAGAAAGGAATCAGAGAATATTTCAAGAAACATTCAGAGATCACACAAGCTTGGCAAGGGAGATAGTTTGCATATTTAATTTTAAAGCTATTGGGAATGTAAAGAAACTAGTGCAAAAGTTGTATTTTAGCATAGTTCACTGATAGCAATACGGACTAATATGCTAAGATAGTATAGTCTTTTCCCTGTAAATTTCATGAGAATTAGCTAGTTGGGAGTAGCTAAGCTATGCTTTGTAATGCCTTCACTTTTGATGATCAATAAAAAAAAATTAATCACCAAAAAAAAAGTGTACTTCTGAAGGTTTTTTATACATGTTTTTTCCTTTTATTTTATTCCTCTCATTGTTTTATAAATAGAAGTCAAATAAATTTTTTAGCCCTAAAATAAAATGGTTGATCGGAAATAAATATTGTTAATTTTGAGGGGCAAATATGAGCTAGTCCACTCACTATAAGAATACATATGAGGCTAAATTCAAACTGAGGGCAAATCTGTTCCATTTTTCATAATTGAGGGACAATTCTGAAGGCCATATTTGGGACCAAATTCAAAATAAAGACATATCTGCTCTATTTCCCCTAGTTGAGAGACAATTTTGGCCTTTTAAAATGAAAATTAAGGTGTATATTTTAATATCTTTTATTAAGAGAGCTACTCAATACTTGTGCAAATATTAGAAACATATTATTTGATAAATATTTAAATGATCGTGTCAATTATTGAAATAGTCAACTACATCGATATGGATCAACAAACACGAAAGAAATACAGAATATATATATATATATAAAGTGAAATGCAAAGTATACTGGAGATACTGAAATGCAAGCTTAAAATCTGATAATAATTCTAAAGTGAACATTATTACTAGAAGTAATAGGTTGTGCTGTTACAGTTACTTGTGGCCCTAGTTGCTAGTTGTTGGGACACAGTTATTGTAATTTATTACTTGTACTGTCAGGAAAACAGAGGTTGTTCACTTATTTGGAAACATCGGACTATTTAATGTCTACGGAAAATAAGATGTAGAGATAAACCAAAAAAGAGAATTAAATGCACATAGGATTTTATCTCTGCTTCTTCAAGTTATGTAAATACTATAATTCAGTCCAAAATTAATTTTTTTTCTGAGAAAATCCTGAAACTCTAGATTCACTGGGACTTGAAGAAAATTGGGAGTGGAGAAACATTGACAAACAATTATGATAGTGGTGATGCAGGTTCAACCACTTTTTTTTTACGATTCACTATATATTTATCTGAATAAAATAATATTTTATATCAAAAGGTCCTCCATTTTCAGAATGATTTTTCTCCTTATTCGTTTGCTATGTTCACAGGACATGCCTTGACATTATGAAAAGTAAAATATAATGCTTTACAATGAAAAACTCAATAGTAAATGTTAGCTGTACTTGCAGTTGGTAAGGTAGAGAAGATAAGCTAAAGAGAAATTTCAAAGTTTCTTTTGCTTTTTGTTTTAAAGAAATGATAACTGCTTTGGAAAATACTACAGAATCGAAGTTCTCATAATTTATTCAAGATTTTGGTGATGCGTTCATTTTTTATTTTATTTACTCCCTTTATTCACTTTTTTTAATTAGGGGTGTTCATAAAAATCCGAAAATCCAACCAAACCGACCATAAAAATTGATATTTTTTAGGTTTGGTTTGGTTTTGATTTTGCATTATAAAATTCGATCAAATTTGATTTGGTTTTGATTTTGGTTTAAATAAAAAAATAACCGAAAAAATCGAACCAAATCGATTGTAGAAGTAGCTATTTAAATTACATTTATATATATAGAATTATTGCTAAGTACAAGAATTATTGTTCGTTAAAAATAATTAATTTTTAATTGAATAATTAAATTATTCATTATTATTTGATTCAATTATCATCAATATATCTTGGTAAATGATATATTTCTCAAAGAGCAATCGGTTTGATAATGTTACGTTGAATATGTAGTAGGCAGAATATGTGTTTAGTAGTGTATGCCTCATATTTAAGAAAATAACCGATAAATAACCGAAAAATTTGAAAAATCGACAAAAACCGAATCGATAAAAAACTGATTAAATTGGTTTGGTTTGGTTCCAATTTGAACAATTGTAACGATCCGACCGGTCGTTTGAGCAATTTACACTTTATTCGGTAGTTTGGGGACATGAATAGCTCTTTATGATGTATTATGACTTATGTAAATCGTTGGTTTTGGTTTTCACGTTATTCGAAATTTATTTGGAAGAATGATTCTCAGCTAGAAGCCTTAAATTTGAAAAGTTTGACCAAGTTTGACCTTTTAGAATTTGATATCGGATTGGATTTCTAATAGTTCCATTAGCTCCGTTGGGTGATTTTGGACTTAGGAGCACATTCGGATTGTGATTTGGAGGTCCGTGGTAGAATTAAGCTTGAATTGGAGGAAGTTGAAAATTTGGCGATTTTGGTCGACAGTAAAAAAAATAGATATCGGGATCGGAATGGAATTCCAGAAGTTGGAGTAGGTTCGTAGTGTCATTTTTGACGTGCGTGCAAAATTTGAGGTTATTCGGACGAGGTTGGTAGGTTTCGGCCTCTTTGGCGAATTTCGAAACTTTAGAAGTTCTTAGGCTTGAATCCGAGGTTAATTTGGTGTTTTGATGTTGTTTTGAGTGATTCGAAAGTCCGACTAAGTTCTATGATGTTGTTGGATATGTTGGTATGTTTGGTCGAGGTCCCGAGGGCTTCGGTGTGATTTCGTGTGGCGATCGGAGAGTTTGAAGTTGGGAAAATGTAGCTGAAGCTGTTGTTGTTGGTGTGTCCGCACCTGCGGAAAGGGAACCGCATGTGCGAGGTGCGCAGAAGCGGCTCTGAGGCGCAGGTGCGCAATTGGACCGCAGGTGCAGCTTGATCCCGCATCTGCGATGGCCGCAGGTGCGGTCAGTTGATCGCAGAAGCGGAGTCCGCACGGTTAATGAATTTCCGCAGAAGCAGATCCCTCTTCGCAGATGCGGCTCCGCAGGTGCGAGTGAAGGACCACAGGTTCGGTTTTGCTCAGTAGAAAAACCCAGTTCGAGGTTTTTTTTGTTCTCTATTTTCAATTTTGGATTTGAGGAGCTCGGGAGAGAGGCGATTTTTCGAAGGATTTCAAGGAGTAACGTTTGGGTAAGTGATTCTAACCTATAATGGTATAAATTTCATGAATCTATGGTTTTATTATCATCTAATTGGGAATTTGAGCTAGAAATATGGGAATTTAGGGCTTGATTGGAGAGTTAATTTTGAGGACTTGAGAGACCATACGGTGTCGGATTTTGATGAATTTGGTATGGTTAGACTCGTGAGGGAATAAGCTTTCTAGTTTTGCAACTTTTGTCGGGTTTCGAGGCGTGGGCCTGGGGGTAGGGTTGAGCCGATTTTGGGATTTTGGTTTAATTTAATAGTTTTTCTTGTGGAATTCATTCCATTAACGTATATTGAGGGTCTTGCACTGGTTGTGAATAGATTCGGAACTTTTGGAGACCGAGCCGAAAGGCAAGAGTATCCCGGAGTAGGATTTCTATGTAGTTAAGGTAAGTAACTCTTCTAAACTTAGTGTTGAGGGTATGAAACCCTGAGTTAGGTGTTATGTGATTGGTATTAAGGTGACGCACATGCTAGGTGACGGGTGTGTGGGCGTGCACCCTGTGAAATGGGACCTTATGGTTCCCATGGCCCAGTATAGTGGCCCTATTTTGTTGTTATTTGTGTTTTTACCATGTGATAAAGTAATTGAGCTATCAATCTTGCTAGATATCATGTTTAGACTTTATGCCGATATTGTTGACACCCATAGAGGTTGTTTCTTGCTGTTATTTCACAGTCTTCATTGATATCTTGTACTCAGTCATGTTCACGCATTCATATCATATCGCAGTCTCAGTTGTTAATTGTTGATACATCATATTCTTGTTGTCGGGCTAGTTTTCATGACACCATGAGCCCGTGAGTGAGACTGGAGAGATTGATCACTGAGTAAGGCCTAGGGTATGGTTGTGAGGATATTGATATCATGGCACGTGAGTTGTCCGTGCGTAGCGCTTGGGGTGTAGGAGCCCCTCCGGAGTCTGAACACCCCCAGTGAGTGCAGTCGACTATAAACGAGTGTAGATCGAGATACATGGCAATTGTATACACTCATGACATACAAACATTTGCATGCACGCATGACATACAGGCATAGAGATGTACTTTTATTTTTCCCCATGTTATACGGTATCACTTCATCCATGGCATATTATACAAATTGATATGTGGGCTCAAAGAGGCATTTTTATACTTGTTATTTGAAAAGAAAACGGAACATCTTAATTATTGCTGGAAAAGATTTTGGGAAAAATCATAGTTTTCAAACTTTTATTTCGGCATTTTAGCAAAAATATTTGAATTTTCACTAAAATATTGGGAAAAAAAACATGTCTATTTTCTAGTATTGTGAGCGAGTTGAGCATGTTACTTCTGGGATACCCTTTTTATTACTTGTTTTATGTTGTTGCGAACTGTTGTAGAATACTAGTTTTGGACCCGACCTAGTGTTAGCTCGTCACTGCTTTCAACTTAAGGTTAAGTTAGTTACTTACTCAATAAATGGGGTCGGTTGTACTGATACTACACTTCTGCACATTACGTGCAGATGTCGGGATGTTGTTGTTGTGCTCGTTGCTTGCGGGACTTGAAGATGTACCTACGTGCCTGTTGTAGTTGCCTCCTTTGTTCGAGGTAACCTTAGATTATAAAATTTTGTTTATGTACTTTTCAAAGAGACGGTATATTTATTTCATTGTTGCTTTGTAAACTCTACTCGTAATAGCTCATGATTTGTACTACCAGTCCTTGGGGTAATATAATGGATTTAGATAATTTATTTTGTCTAATTGACTTATTAACATTATTGAAACTAGATAGTTATTAGTTGGCTTACCTAGCGGGTTGGGTTAGGTGTCATCACGATTAACGGATTTTGGATCGGACAAGAACCGACTTGATTTGGTTTCTTTTTAGGGAAAAGCCGATCCCAAACCGAACCATGAACACCCCTAATTTTAGTTGTCGTTAAAAATAAATTTTTATTTTTACTTACCAATTTTTTGCATAACAAGAGAAAAATAATTTATTTTTCCTATTTTGCTCTTAGCATTAATTACTCATCCGAATTATGGTAAATTATGTATTTTTTTATTATTTCATAAAGGGCGCAAAAAATCTAAAGTGGATAGTTAAAAGTGAACAAATGAAGTATTTCTCCATGAAATATGCAGTACTAAGTGGAAACTCATTGATTTCCTCTCTTTGCTACCATTCCAAAACAAAGGACAAGTCAAAAGCAACCAAACAAGCAGACTAAACACTTAAAAAGTAATGTCTTTAATTTATTTTTTTCCACTTAATAAGCATATTAACCATGCGAATGAAGAAAAACAATAAGAAAAGCATTCCATTTCCCACAGAAATATTTAGGTTAGTAGTATCTTTTTGAAACCTTCAAAAAGTGAAAAGACAGACAATGGCACCTAAAATAGAAAATGAACTTCAACTTTCTTCCTGGAAAAGAACAAAAGACATGTAGGCCTTGAATAGCACAAAGTTCAAAAGTGGAAGAGAGAACAAAGAGACAACAAAAGAATTCCACTAAAATTCCTCTATTGGTTGTGCCCAACAATGAACCATTCACAATTCCACTTTGCTTTCATTCTTGTCTCTCCCTCTTTTTTCACATTCTGTTAGAAGCCAAAAAACCCTTAAAGCAAAAGGGTCTTTAACTTTTCCTTTACAAAAACTTCTGCAGATTAGTGCTTCATCAACTTCAAAGCCCCAACAAAATGTAGTAAACCAAAGTGATGGGAAGAGCTACCAACATCCCAAATATAACCCTGCAATTATCACAATTCAACAAGGTAAAATAGGAACTCCTTCAATTTCAATTTAGACGAGGTTGTTTGACTCGGCACGTAGTTTAAGAGAAATTTTTTTTTTAAACTTATGGTCTTAAAAGCTTAAGGGATAAAAATTTTGTGGAAACATGACATATATGTGGTTATAAAAGCTTCTCATTAGGGGTAAAATAAAGAGTTTAAATTGAATTATTTCCAATTATAGAAATGTGTCGTTCTATTTGGAACGGACACTAAGAAAAGTGAGTATCTAAATTGAAATAGAGGGAGAGGGAGTAGTATTTTGAGGCCTCACCCTGTGCTCAATATAGCAGGATGGACACCATATTCCTTGGCAAAGACAAATGGAACAATTCCTTGAGGTAGAGCTGCCTGAAAAAAAATGAAAATTTTACAAAATTATCAGTAATAAGTGTTGGGATTTTAAGTAATTAATGATATATTAATGCTTAAAATGGGTGAATGGGAAAT